>JAHWFP010089333.1:0-14035 GCA_023313725.1 Lithobius niger
TGCGTTGGTATGGTGGTACGTGTTCTCCTGCTGAAGAGGCGTTGAACTGGTGATCCCAGTTGTGCTGAGCGTGGTGTATTTCTCCAATTTAAGAGCGCGAGGTACACATCAGTTCCATCCCTGGAACATTTGGCTAGCATGTTCTTGGCTGTCTGCACATTTCGTTCAGCTAATCCGTTGGACTGGGGAAAAGTTGGACTTGAGGTCTGATGTTCGAAGTTCCACTCACGTTTGAATTGTCTGAACGCAAGTGAAGCATACTGCGGTCCATTATCGCTTTCAAGAGTTTCGGGAACGCCATGCACTGAAAACCATCTTTTCAGCTCAGAAATTACGGTTTCGGAACTTGTTTGGCTCAGTTCACTAAAATCAAAAAATCCTGAATAGCTGTCTACGATTAGCAAATAAGTTTTACGCTGGAAATGAAACAAGTCTGTTGCAACTATTTGCCATGGCCGTGTTGGCACAGATTTCATGATGAGTGGTTCCTTGTTGTTGTTTCGTTGTGAACTTTGGCACACTACACAAGATTGAACAAAATGTTCGATATCTCTGTTCATTCCACGCCAATACACGGCTTCTCTGGCTCGACGTAGCGACGACTGAATTCCCAAATGTCCAGTATGAATTTCATGAACATACTTTGGCTGTAGTATTGCTGGAATAATAGGGCGAGAATTCTTAAACACTATTTCTTCATAAACAGAGATTTCATCTCGAAAATTCCAATATGGTTGAACCATGGAGTTGATTTGTGCTTGATTAACTGGCCATCCTTCTAACACGACTTTGATGAGACTTTGTAATTCGACATCATCTCTTGTAGCTTCTTGGAGCTCTTTTCTTGAATTTTGAGACATGGGAAGAACTATATGCACTTCCAGTTCTTCAGGTTTCTCTTCTGGAATAGGATTCTTACAGTCACGGCTTAATGTATCAGCCACAGGTATGTTGGTTCCTTTAACATACTCGATGTGAGGCGAATACTGCAGTATGTCAAAAAAAATTCTTTGCAATCTTGGCGGAGCTTTATCGATAGACTTCTTACTTATTGCTTCCAAAGGCTTGTGGTCTGTTTCTATGACTAGACGCTTACCGTATACGTAGTCGTGAAATTTCGTGCACCCAAATCTTATAGCAAAAGCTTCTTTTTCTATTTGTGGGTACCTTTGTTGACATGGAGTGAGAGCTTGTGTTGCATAAGCAACTGGACGACCCTCTTGCAACAAAGCTGCTCCCACTGCTGTGGAGCTAGCATCCACTGAGATTGTCACATCTTTATTAACATCATAATATGCTAGTACTGGGGTCGACTTCAGTGCTTGCTTTATTGCTGCCAAAGCTGATTCTTGCTCGTGTGTCCATTCCCATTCTACATCTTTAACGAGAAGCTTACGAAGTGGTTCTGTCATCTTCGAGAACGTAGGCAGAAACTTTGCTAAATAAACTGTCATGCCTAACAAGCGTTGCAATTCTACAAGATTGGTCGGTGCTTTGAGTTTGTCTATAGCCTCCACCTTTGTTTTGTCCACTTTAATTCCTTCCGACGTCAGTATGTGCCCTAGGAATTTTATTTCAGTTGCTTCCAGAATGCACTTTGATTTATTGAGTCTTAGTCCATGCTCAAAGAGACGTCTTAAGACCTTTGCAACGAGTCTTCTCAACTCTTCTAGTGTTGCTGCATACAACATAATATCATCCATTGAACACTCTGTGTTTTCGATACCACTTAAGATTTCAGTCATCATTTGCTGAAAAATTTCTGGAGCTGAAGCTAATCCAAATGGAACTCTTTTAAAACAATATCTGCCCCACGGCGTATTCATTGTTAGATAAGCTGACGTCCGTGCTGTTACTTTGGCTTGCCAAAAACCCTTTTCACAGTCAAGTTTGGCAAAAAACTTAGCACCCTTAATATTGGCTGCGATTTCTTCAATTGTTTTTAATGGATAATGTTGTCGCTTAACATGCTTATTTATATCTGAAGGATCAAGGCATGGGCGTAGCTTGCCATTTCTCTTAACAATAACTAACGGACTGACTGCTGGCGTTGGCTTAGTAATAGGCTCTATGACTCCAATTTTAACCATTTTGTCAAGTTCTTGTTTAACTTGCTCTTTTATGGAATGAGGAATCCTTCTCGGAGGATGAATTTTAAATTCCGCTTTTTCATCCAATTCTATATCATACTCATAGTTTTTTGCACAACCTAAGCCAACAAATACTTGTTTCTTGATTTCATGATCACTTAACTGTGATTCGACTGTATGAACTCTTTTAATGAGCTGCAGTTTAACACAGGTTTTTTTACCTAGTAACGGTTTGATTTCTTGATCAACTATGATGAACGTTATGTTTACGGGCTTTGAACGGACTCTACACTGTACTGTTGCCTCTCCTTTAACTGGCATAGTATTGCCTGAAAACATGATCAGTCTTTTAGTTTTAGAGGGAACAATATTAGCACCAATGCTTACTGCTAATCTAGTGGGAAGTACATCACATTGTGCACCTGAATCCAATTTGAAGTAAGTTGGCTGCTTTGAATCCTTCAATTGTACGAGCTCAGTCCAATCCTCACCTTCATCAGGGTCTTGCTGTATATGGTGGACATACAATGCATCATAATCATTTTCATCACTGTTATATTGAAGCATATTAACTTCAGCTGGCTGGCCTCGAATTTCATGAACAGCTCGTTTACCTGGCTTGACATCCGCTTTATTTTTTGTTTTACACATTTTTGCAAAATGTCCCTTATTTTTGCACAGTGCACAAGTTTTATTAAAGGCTGGGCATTTACCTTTTTCATGCTCGTAGCTGCATCTCGTACACGACGTTTTAGGCTTATGTTTACCTGAATCTGCTTGACGTTTCACATAGTCAACATTTACGTTTGCATTTGTTTGCATGCTCTGAGTTTGTTTGGTTGCTTCTTCAAACGCTCGACATATTTGGATTGCTTTATCGACTTTTAATTTATCTTCTTCCAAAAGTCTATGAAGTAAAGCTTCATTGTTAATGCCTACAATGATTTTATCACGCAATATACTGTCTTCTAATGCACCATAATTACATTCTTTAATGTCAGTTCTTGCTGTCGTTAAGAACGATTCAAACGACTCACCAGGTTGTTGCTTTAACTTGTTGAATCGGTAGCGCACGTACGACTCGTTTGCGGCCGGAGCAAATTTCTTGTTGAATTTGTCCTTTATTTTCTTTAAGTCCTGTGATTCTGCGTCGCTTAAATTGAATGTGTTGAAGATTCTTGCGGCGTCTGAACCAATGCAAGCCATGAATGTTGCTGCTTGCATTTTAGGCGTACATTTTTCTAAATCAGCTGCTACGGCATACCACTCGAACTGCTGGAGCCAAAGTTTCCACGCTGGGGCCATGTTTTCACTCGTGACAACCAGTTCTTTGGGAGGACGAATTCCAGGGATTTTTTCTGCCATCCTGACGTTTGTTGTTAATGTTGGCGTTTCTAGAAAGCTTTCCAACGAGTTTGTGGATTCAATCCCGTTCTGACACCATGTAACATTGCTTGTACGCTACGAACGACATAGGCGACACGTGATAAGCATGAACACATTTAATGAAGTGCCCTGGTTACAGAAAGAGGCCACGCCATCTATCGGCGGGCCATACAACTATATTGGTATGGAGTGCCAACCGTTACAGCTTGTAGCAAAGGTTGGCGTTGCTCCATTTTTTCACGGAGAAGTCGTGCATGCTCTGTCCATCTAAGGCTGTAATCAATCCACACTCCTAAGTATTTCACTTGATTTACGGGGAAGACTAAAGTGCCACCGACGTTGACACAGATCTGTGTCACGGATCGTGTTACTGGCCCAAAAAACTACTATTTCAGTTTTAGCCGGCGCAAGCGATAGTCAACGGTCTCCAAGACTTGTGGCAATACGGTCAAGGGCTGCCTGAGCGCATTGTGCTAGTAGACCGCCATCATCCCGAACAAACCACAACGCAACATTATCTGTATAGCAGACAATGTTTGTGTCCTCCTGCATGTCAACAAGCACTTCATCAATTAAATGGGGAAAAAAACAGGGCTGAGGCAGCTGCCTTTACCCCGATCAGTGGATGCCGTATTTGACCAATGTCCGCTAACTCTGGTGGCAAAGGCCCTTACACCAACAAGATGCAGCATTGCTGATGAAAGCTCGGGCCCTACACCCATTTTCGCAATCCACGCTATACTCACGGTGTCATATGCCACTTGTATATCTAGAAAAACTGCTAAAACTGACAGACCCTGGGACCATGCTTCCTTGACACTAGACAGAATGGCGTTCTGAGCACTACACCCAGGCCTGAACCAAATTATATATTACACCAGCACTCATGAAATTTCTGGTGCCAGCTCAGTCTGGGTATCAGCATTCCGCTCATAGACCTCGCGAACATTAGGAGAATAGAGCTACGCAACGACGCCAATCAGCAAACGCCAGACGTAGACTGAAGATTAAACAAATGCTGCTGGTGAGCCAACAATTCACCCGCACTTTCAGGAAACGTCAAGAGGAAGCATTATCCTTTTGTTTGTAATCATACACGGCGATAGCCGTGTATATATATGATTGAAGTCCTCTCTCCAGCAACACTAAAACTATTAATTTCTCCGTTTCTATTCAATATATTTCAACCAAACTTGGCCAAATAGTAGATAGCAACTTTTCCAAACTTTACACCAACTTGTATGCAATTCCGTGCAAGAGTAAACGTAGGAAGCCACTGTTCACTTCTTGTTGTTGTTGTTGTTCTTGGCTGACACGGTTTCAGAAAAAGCTACTGCACCTACCTAAAATCTGAAACATGATCTGAGCCCGAAATTTCCCTGGGCTTCAACCTTACAGGGACCACTTTTTCAATTGGTCGATCCATTCCGGAGTTACGGGACCCTAAATGATCATTTTTATTGTTTTACATTGTTTTAACCATTGTATTTAGGGAACAATGCCACTCAGCAAACTCCAGGTCCATTCTTCGTGCATGCAACAATCGACTGCATGCATAAACCTTTATAGCGCGACACCATAGCCGTAAAAAAGGTACACGGATTACAAACAAAAACGTCAAGTGTGCCGTAAAAAAAGGGGTTATATGATTGAAGTTTCATTTTACGTGTTAAAATGTACACGGATAAAAATTGGTGATTTTTATTTGAAATAGTCAAATGTACAATTCAGAAAATTGCATCTGTTTAAGTGCTGTTGTGCTTTACCAATCATATATATTACGTAACGCACAACAGCACTTAAACAGATCCAATTTTCTCAATTACACATTTGATTATTTCAATTAAAAATCACCAATTTTTATCCGTGTACATTTTAACAAGTAAAATGAAACTTCAATCATATGACCCATTTTTTACGGCACACTTGACGTTTTTGTTTGTAATATATAATGGTTTCACATAACTTTCTCCATCTTAAAGCTAAAATGTCCTGGCCCATTTGGGTTGCCGTCCTATATTACAAATAAAGGACAAGGCCACTGGAAGACTGGTGCGGACAAACTAACTTCCAAAAGAACAATTTGCACTGAATGAGTGAGCGAAGCGAGCGAAATTCAGTGCGTTTGCAACGAGGTACGGAAAAACAACTTGGACCATCAACGTATCACGAATTAGAAAACAAAAACGAACTTGTTTAAGGTTAGGTTTAACTGATCCGAAGTCAAAATAGCAAAGGAACACAAATAAACTTTCCTGTAAGGTTTCGTATACCGCAGTGTTCCTATGCTGTTTAGTCAACGTGAAACCTTACGGCTGTATTCAACCTTTAGACACGTAAATAAAATTAAACCATATCCCAACTTTCAAAATTATTGTAAGATTAATATAGAGCTACACACTCGCCTACTTTCTGGGATATATTTTTCTGCATTATTCAAGTCAATTCGTATCCTTTCCTTTCATCCTTTCCGTTCATCATACATACACCACTTTTCAAGATTTCCTATTCAAGATTTCAGGAGTGGTTTTTTATTTTCATTTTTCAACGACATTTCTAAATTTTCAAGGAGTCGCACGAACCCTGAATTACTCAATCTGTAGGTCTGTGCTAAGCACACTATGACTATGGTTTTTATGATTTTTCAGCAATGTCGTTTAGCCGAGGAGAAAGAAATAATCTGACCTGTCATGTTATAAAGTAAAAACTGTAATAACACGTGAATACAGCAGTAAGGTTTGACTTGGACTAAACAGCACATGCACACTGGGATATACGATACCTTAGGAAAGTTTATTTGTGTTCCTTTGCTATTTTGAGTTCGAATCAGTTAAACATTACGTTAAACGATTTGGGAAAATACCGGCAAGCGGTGTTTACTGTGGCGTGAGTACGACATTGCGATTCAAAGTTCACACTTCATCACAAATAAATGAACAATCATAAACTCTGTCCACTTGAATTTTCGGTGGAATAACGCAGCGTCCATCTTCTTCAGAAGTCCAGGTAAAAAACGGAGTACTAAACGAGGTTCACATTGCTTCAGGCTGTGTCAGAATCTGAATTAGAATTTGAACTTGACACATTTTCCGTTGGACCACTGATCTTTATCGCGCGCTCAAACTCTGATTTCCATTGCCTGCTGAGATTTTTGGCGAGCTCTGGTCTCACTAGTCGGTCAATGTTGGGATAGGATGAATGGGCAATGTTCTTGAGTGCTGCACCTTGCTTCCGAAAATGTTGGATGGCTAGAGATTCTAACCCACGAAGGTGGGTATCATTTGGTGTATTGGATTTCAGCAGGACAGAGGCGAGTTCCCATGCTATCTGGTGTTTTTTTTTTCAGATGGTGGATGGAAATTCCATTGAGTGGGTCTAATGTCCGCACTTTTCCTTGGTGTTCATGGATTCTCGTTTGGAGTTTTCAGTGTGTCTTTCTTTGGTGCGAACACCAAAGAAAATTGCGGACATTAGACCCACACAATGGAATTTCCGTGCACCATCGAAAAGAAAATCACCAGATAGCGTGGGAACTCGCCTCTGTCCTGCTGAAATCCAATACACCAAATGACGCCCACCTTCGTGGGTTAGAATCTCTAGCTATCCAACATTTTCGGAAGCAAGGTGCAGCATTGCCCATCCATTGCCCATCCATCCTATCCCAACATCGACCGACTAGTGAGACCAGAGCTCGCCAAATATATCAGCAGGCAATGGAAATCAGAGTTTGAGCGCGCGATAAAAGATCAGCGGTCCAACGGAAAATGCGGCAAGTTCAAATTCTAATTCAAATTCTGACACAGCCTGAAGCAATGTGAACCTCGTTTAGTACTCCGTTTTTTGCCTGGACTTGTGAAGAAGGTGGACGCTGCGTTATTCCACCGAAAATTCAAGTGGACAGAGTTTATGATTGTTCATTTATTAGTGGTGAAGTGTGAACTTTGAATTGCAATGTTGAACGAGTTCGTTTTGTTTTCCAATTGTATTTATGTATGTACCACATTTTTGCATTTTGTATATTTTTTACAGAAAATGTGACGTTTGTATTCTCTTTAATTTTAGGGTGATTTGCGTAAATAGGAACCGCATAATAAAAGACTTACTGACTGCATTCGAGAACCTACCACTGTGCATGGAGAGGGACTTAACCTTCGAGATAGAAGGCGAACCTGGAGAAGGTAGTGGAGTTGCTAGGGAAGTGCTGACATCGTTTTGGGCTGTAATGAAGGCAAAATATGGACATGGTCAACAGACAAAAGTCCTACAGGTATCTGATACTATGACAGACTCCGACTGGCAAATTGTTGGTCGAATAATGGCCAAGGGTTACACTGACTTCAACTTGCTACCCCAAGGTCTTAACAAAGCCTTTGTAATATCCTGCCTGTGTGGATATGGGAGCGCTTCCAATAAACAGTTACATTCGTCCTTCTTGGCAGGTTTGTCTGACTATGAGAAGTCGTTTTATGAAAAAGCCCTTGCAGGAGAACTGGACTCACATGAGAAGGACAATTTCGCAGAAATTCTAGAAGGTTACGAGAGTAGTTCTTTACCCACTGGAGGAAAAGTTAAATCTGCTGTGACGTCCCTTGCAAGCACCTGTTTTGTTCAAAAGCCTAAATGTGTAATCGATAACATGTTCAAAGGGGCAAGGAGTGTTTTTCAGTTCAAAGGGGTACGGGCTGCTGTTCGTGGCATTCCAAGGGTCAAAGGAATCCTAAGTAAACTTGATGCACAGATTCCAACAGTCGAAACATTCCTCGAGATGTTGCATGCAGAACCAGCTGATCTAACGCATGCAGAATCCAACGTTTTCAAGTATCTGAAGCAGTACATCAGACATCTATCGCAACCTGAGTTAGGGAGTCTAATGCGACTGTTTACTGGAGCGCCTACAATCACTGTCCCTAAAATAACTGTTACATTTCGTACTGGGTGTAACGAAAACGAAGAACCTGTTTTCCGCACGTGCGGTCCAGTTGTAGAACTACCGTTATACAAAACTCCAGAAATCCTAGAAAATGTTCTCAAATCACTGGTAGATTTAAAGATGTACGACTTCAATTTACTGTAACTAGACCCATTTCCCATTTGCTCATATGCAGTGTCCATGTTTCACTGAATTCAGTTTCTTAAATCAAATTTTTGCACACACTGGCTAACAAACGCTGATTTTCGTTCCCTTTGCTCACTCAATCAGAGCATCCTGTGACTCAAATCACTGGATGCATCATTTTAAAAATGTGCATGCTCAAGCATCGTTGCATTAAGCAAATTTTTGGCTAATAATGTTCTATTGCTTGCTTAAGTCCGTTGTACACATGGGTGGTGTTGGATGCACCTCGAGCACGACGCAGCGGCAACCCCTTTTCCAGACCCGGCCTCCAGGTGCTGTTTGAATATTTCTATGGGATGGAAGCTTTCGTAGAACAAAGTTGAAACCTTTAGCCAGGCGGCTTTGGCATTTTTTTTTTGGGGGGGGGGAGAGGGGGGAGAGGCAGAAAGTAAATTGCTGACAATGCCTCATTAGTGTTTTTTCATTTACGGAGGTCTGTGTTGCAGATCATTTTGCAATGTAGCTTACTTGCACCACAGTTTAAAGTGATGGTTAAAGCGATTGTTATATTCTTACTAGCAGTTGTACCCGGCTTTGCCTGGGGTTTTGTTTTTCCCGTGGTTGTTTCCCAGTTTTAGGTCGCTGTGACATGAATGTGGACTACGACAGGCAATTTTTCTTCCTGTAATATTCCCCTTTTCCTCCCATCCTCTCCCCTCACTCCTCTCATCTTCCTGGCCTCTTCCTCGGCGTTCCCCCTCCTCCTGTCCCTCCTCCTTTTGCCAGATGTTGTAAAAACTGAATCGGTCTGCACCGTAAACGTATTTTTTAGGCTCAGTTAATGCTTAATGGTAAGAGACGCATTGCTCCCATGAGGCACCGCCCTCCCCCTCTTCAAGTTCATCGCTTTGGCTTCAGCGATACGTACTTTGTGAAAAATAACTGTCCTTCGTACATGACGTCATTTAACACTTGCCGCTGCATAACTGTCCTTCGTGCATGATATCATTTAACACGGGCCGCTGAGATGACCGCGTAGAGCAAATTACAGATTACAGATTAGATTTATTGAGAGTCTACAGGACCTGTGCAGTCATACACTCTACTATAACTTAATTCTAAACTTAAACCTAATTCAGATAACCGTAGCAATATCCCATGCACACTCATCTTGAATACATTCTAATTACATTTTGAAAATCTTCTAATTAAAATGCCCGGTCATCTTACAGAACCGAAGAACCTGCCTTAGAGCTGAGGTACCAGAAATGTGCGGGGGTACACCAAGAACCTCTTTCAGATCCGCGTCCCAGTTCTGCATGGAGGGCCCACGATAAGCCGCCCAATTGTGACAGACAAACAAAAAGTGAGACACAGTTTCAGTATCAGTGCCACAGGCACAGGTTGGTGTGGTGGCCCACCCCAACCTGAACGCATGTGCCCTCAACATGATGTGTCCAGTCCGTAATCTTGACAGCACTGTGGCATACCTTCTCGCGAAGCAATCCAGAGTACGGGGCACAGACACTGTAGGATGGATGTCATACAATTTCACACCCACTACGCTGGAATCCCAGTCCTCTTGCCACTCCTGTAAGGCCAGGCTCCTCAGAACTGGATAAAGATCTTTAGGGGTAACTGGGAATGTAACTGGACTACTCCGTCTCTCATACCCACGTCTAGCGAGCTCATCAGCCAATTCATTCCCGAAACACCCGGTGTGACCAGGAGTCCAGTGGATGGATACACAGATTCCACAGTGGAGCGCACTCACCAACTTTTTCCCGATTTCAACCACCAAAGGGTGACTCAGATCCAATGCCCTAAACGCTGATTCCAGAAACTTTATACCTGCTGCCGAGTCAGAAACCACTCTGAAACAGCGCAACCGCAGATCAAGACCAATGTCCAGTGCTATTGAAATGGCCACAAGCTCCCCCAGAAATGCCGATGGTAGACATGGGAGAAAGAAATCAAACTCTTGGCGGAGGCTAGACACGTACACACCTGCTCCTCCTTCCCAAACTTCCCTGTGAAACGACGCATCACTGTAGATCTCCACGCAATCCGCGGTCGGCACCGCCTGACAGTCACTGACCAGGAGCGGCAGGACATCACTACACCAAGACCATGGGTGCACTCCCATGACAAGGTGAGGAGCCGGGAAATTTCCTAGGCCCTGTCGCTTGAGTAGACTCGCACCCAACCCGAGAGAACCAAGCATCTTTCTGGCCCAGGGACCCAGAGAGGAATACCGTACTAGAAGTCTGGCGATCATGTCGCAACCACCCCTACCGTATCGCCCTGAGACAAAACGCGGCTAGGGACTCTTTATCCTTGATTCGAACCGGGACCTCCCCGGCTTCTATATGCAAAGTGGGAACAGGAGTCGAGGGGAGGCACCCTGTAACAGTACGCAGGCAGCCGTTCAAGGCTACCTGCACTTTCCTAATAGCCTCCTTCGACCCAAGCAAAAAGGGTAGGTGAAAAATGGCACACGATCGAATATACGTTTTGTATATAGCTAAGATGTCCGACCTCTTAACAACTGCCTGGTTGGAGGCTAAGGACTTGAGGATCCCATGCCTCTCACCAATAGATTTCTGCACACAGGCTACGTCAGTAGCCCACGTCAGCTGTGGATCCAACTTATAACCCAGATACCGGACACAGGCAGCCGCATTCACAACTGTGCCGCTGACACACAGAGAACCCAGAATTGCAGGTCCCTTAGAGAATATCATTAGCTCGGTTTTTGGAATAGAGGGGGAAAGCCCCCTTACTGCCAACAAGTCGATACTCCTGGCAACAACTACTTCCAGCGAGACCAGAAGCTCACTGACGTCGCGTCCTACCAGCCACGCTGCGACATCGTCTGCATACGCCACAATGTTGCAGTGCAAGCTGAGTTCCCTTAATACCGCATTAATCGCTACCGCAAAGAGAGTCGGACTCAAGCAACTCACCTGCGGCAGCCCCCTACTGGTTGTTTTCACTTTCGACCAAAAACCATCAACTCTCGTTGCGAACATACGATCTCCTAGCAGTGAGAGAATTGCCTCACCCAACTTCTCAGTAACTCCCATGCTCTGCAGAGCCGGCCTGACCCAGGCTACATCCACCACATCATAAGCCGCTTTTATGTCCAGGAAGACGGCAACAGCAATTTTGTTGCCTAACCAAGCTTCCCTTATCCCCGATTCCAAATACATCATCGCATCCTGGGCACCTCTGTTTTCTGAAACCGAATTGCGCATTAGAAAATTCTCCTGAGCTTTCCAGGATCTTATTCAGTCTATTCACTAACAGCCTCTCGTACAATTTCCTGGCGCACGACAGAAGGGCAATGGGCCTATAACTCTTTACAGACGCGCTGTTTTCCCCTCTACCCAGAACTGGGGTCAAAATAAAAAATAACCAGGTTTTAGGAATTGCCCCTCCATTATAACAATCCTGAAAGACCTCTAGGAGCCCCTCGAGGCCTTTTCTGCTTAGGCTCTTAAGCTGGCCATAGCTAATTTTATCAATTCCTGGAGCACCATCAGTGCGGCAAGCTGAAAGTGCTGCCTCCAGCTCCAGGATAGTCAAGGGGGCATCAGCCTCTGGCAAGCCTGACCACTGCTGGATAACAGGAGCAGGACCCTTTGGAGAGCAGTACACCCGAGAAAAATTCTCATTAAATGCTTCTGCCATTGAACAACCTCTAAGAACCTCCCCATCCTGCCCGAGTACCCAGGCCACCAAGGAACGTGGATCCTGTGGCTGGACCAATTTCCAAACACACGATGGGGAAATTTCTGCAGAAACCTTTTCACACAACCGTTGGCCGAAAGAAGCCTTTTCTTTCCTCAAAATGAGTCGCGTCTCAGTGGCAGTGCCCACGAATGACAACCACCTTTCCAAGGACTGAAAACGAAGGAACCTCTGCCGCGACCGCCTACGGTCACACATGGCCGTTCTGCAAGTGGCAGTCCACCAAATGGGGACGCGTTTGCCCTCTCCACGTCTACTGACAACATTGGATCTCTTCTTGGTGATCCACCGGGATGACCAAGTACCAAAAGCACCCGCTGGGATAATAGGTCTCGCTGTCCTCCGCTGACACATAGCGCCAAAGCTTACACGGCCAGGACATTGGAAAAGAGTTATGGGGAAGTGGTCACTACTACGTAAGTCCTGCGAAACCTGAAAGGAGAATGAATGGGACATCCCAGGAGAACACAGGAAGGCGTCCAACACCGACTCTTGAATCACCCCCCCCCCCCCATACCTCCTCACAAAGGTTGTGGTACCATCCTGAACTGTTACCAATCCTGCTGCTCTAAAGAGTCTGCCAAGATTCTTCCAGCAGTGTTACAAATCCGGCTACCCCAGAGCCAATGGTGGGCATTGAAATCTCCCCCCAAAATTAACGGTCTGGGAAGAGACTTCAACCACTCGTTCCAATCGTGACTCGTGAAACGTCCCGTTACATGGATGAATCCTATAGTAACCCAGATACCATCCCACCACACTCTGAACAGACATGAATCCGTACCAGGACAAAGTGGATAGGTAAACAAAAAAAAGGGGACCCAACTTCTAACGAACACCCTTATGTTGGAATTACAGGAGCCGGCAATAGCACTGAAGCCAGCGAGATAAGGAGTCATTCCTAAGGGAAACGTAGACTCAAAAATACCTAGGTTATCAAATTCGCCACTAAGAACCGCTATATCTTCAAGTCTATTGGCAGCCTCCCCTCCCCCGCACATTCCAAGACAGGGACTTTTGAGACACCCTGTACATAATGTGAGAATATATAAAATGTTTTGTGCATATATATTTTATCGCCATAAACTGTTTTTCCATATATAAAATGCTTTCTCATATATATATATATATAATTATTTCCCGTTTATAAAATGTTTTCTCATATGTAAAATTATTTCCCATACCATAAACTGTGTTTCCATAATTATATAAAATGTTTTCTCATATATAAAATGTTTTCTCATACACAAAATGTTTACTCGTATACAAAATTATTTTCCATATAATATAAAACGTTTCTCACATGTAAAATGTTTTCTCGTAATGATTTCGTGTAAATATTCTTAATTTCCTCGTAAATAAAATGTTTCCTTGTACACAGAATGTTTCCTTTTTGGTTTCGTGTAACAAAAAGTACGTTCTCATATCAAATCATTCCCATATAAATTTTCGGACGCGGCCTAGAGGTCAGCTGATCAATTCCGTCTACCAGCAGATGAAACTCCATGGCTTCAGGTCGCTGCTAGGGCAGAAAGAAAGATTGGGACGTGCAATCACTGCAATAAGATGGAGCTGGTGAATGGGAGGTAAAAGAGTTAAGGGTGGTACGCACGCGTCATGGGATGGGCTCTGCGGCTTCGGCCAACTCCTGTTGCAAAAGGAGCATCAGGGCCAGACGTAGACTACAACCCCGCAGAAATTAGAAAAAAAAGCATGATTTTTTTCTGGATTATCATGATTGCAATACACA
>JAHWFP010089348.1:0-28047 GCA_023313725.1 Lithobius niger
ACTAATTATATGGTAAAAAGGTTTTTCCTCCTTTGGTTGGTTTAAAAACTGTTTTGTAATATAACTTTGTTTTGCGATTTACTAAAAATAGAATTTCTTCACTTAAGCCCTTTTTCCATAGAACTCCTCAATTCAGCACCTATCCTAGAGCCATCAAAGTTGGTATGGTAGCTAGTATGGTATAATATTTTTCATCGGAACCACATATTTTAGCATTGTTCATCATTAAGGCTTGGCATTAATAAGTGATGACCGAGGTTGCAAGGACCCGTGGGCAATGCCAAACAGTTTTTCTGCCTTTTATTTTCTTGTGGCACTTTAGCCCCATCTGTTTGGTTTGTGCTGTGTTGTCACCCCTTTCAGTCGCCCTCTGTACATTTTTCTACTCGTCATTTTGTCCTCTGTACTTGGGACAGGCACAAATTCCTGTTGTCCCACAGGCACGTTTCCTGGGTCTGGTGTTCGATTCCAGGTTGTCTTGGCTTCCACACTTACGTCAGCTTAAAGACAAGGCTTTGCGGGCGCTTAACATCTTGCGGGTCCTGTCGGGCACTTCATGGGGTGCCGATCGCGCTGCCATGTTGCGCCTCTACCGGGCCCTTGTCCGCAGCAAACTTGATTATGCATGTATGGTCTATGATTCGGCTAGTGACTCCACTCTCCAGATGTTGGACACAGTGCATCACAGTGGCCTGCGTGTGGCGACTGGGGCTTTTCGAACTTCTCCAGTGGTCAGCCTCTATGCTGAGGCCTCGGAGCCACCTTTGGCCATTCGTCGGCGACAGCTTGCCATTCAGTATGCTGTGCGTTTGCGTGCTGTGCAATCCAGTCCTGCTTGGTCCATGGTTTTTGGGCCAGACTTGCGAGTCGGTAGACGCAGGGTGGGTAAGGGTGATTTCCGCGATAGGCTCCAGCAGTCCTGTCAGGAGATAGCCTTTGAAATGCCCTGCGTCTTGAGGCTTGGGAGAATGCCAGTTGCCCCTTGGCTTGTCCCAGGTGGCAGTTTCATTTTTGCTCTGGCGTCCCTCCTGAAGGGTTCCACTCTACCAGCAAGGTACTTACAGGAGTTCCGACGGCTGAGTTCTCAGTATGCCGGTTATCAGCGCCTGTTTACTGATGGGTCGAAGTCCGACATTGGCGTGGCATGTGCTTGTGTGTGTAAGGGTGTAACGGTTGCCCATCGCCTTCCATCAGGCTATTCTGTGTTCTCTGCAGAGCTTTTGGCTCTTGGTTTGGCGGTGGAATGGATCCTTGACCTTCAGGGCACGCATTTCATTGTCTTTAGTGATTCCATGAGTGCCCTGGAGTCCTTGGCGAATTACAATCCTCGGAACCCCTTGACACAACGTGTCCAAGCTTTGCTTTCCCGCTTGCCTGGCCGGCGGAAAACCGTGCTTTTCTGCTGGATCCCGGGCCATGTTGGGATAGCAGGGAATGAACAAGCTGATTCTGCTGCGAAAGGGGCCCTTTCTGGCCCTCTCGGTAGGGATCTCAGGCTTGTTCCCTCAGATGCCTTTCCAACTCTGCGTCTGAAGTTACACGCTTTTTGGCAAACCTCGTGGGACAGACAGGACGGCAATAAGTTACGGGCCATTAAAGGCACTGTCGAGGAGTGGCACTCGGCGTGTCGCCGCAGTCGCCGTGAGGAGGTTGTGTTGGCCCGTTTGCGAATTGGTCACACCAGACTTACTCACTGTTTCCTTTTGCGGGGGGTTGACCCTCCTGAATGTTCTTGGTGTCGACGGCCACTTGCGGTCCGGCACTTACTTGTTGATTGTCGCCATCTTGATGGTGTTCGTCGTCGGTTCCATCTTCCGCATGACATTGCGCGTCAATTGGGCGATAAGTCTGTCCTCCTGTCCGGTGTTTTTCAATTTTTGCAGGAGGTACAGATGTATGACAGGATTTAGAATAGGGGTTTGAATAACATCTCTGTAATGTGTGGTGCAGTGGCAACCCGGACCACTGCACTGTGACTGAGGTTGGCGCTAATGACCAAGCTGTCGACGCGCCATTAAGCCTCAATTCCCCCCCCCCCCAATCAGATGGGAAAAACAAGATCGCTTGGAAAGGGATTAAAAAAACATCAGAAGTTGTGCACGAGATGTACAAGACTGCGCTGTGTAATAATATCCCCGTGAGAAATCTAGGGTCTTATATTCATTCGTAGACACATGAACTGAAAACTCACACAAATTGGCTTTCATTCTGTACGATGACAAGAGAGGGGTCTACGATGATGGGCGGGTGGGGGATTGAGGCTTAATGGTACCTCGACAGCTAGGTCACTAGCGCCAACCTCAGTCACAGTGCAGCGGTCTGGGTTGTCACTGCACCACACATTACAGAGATAGTACACAAACCCCTAATTAAATCATGTCATACATCTGTACCTCCTGCAAAAATTCCTCAACAGCGCCTTTAAGAGCTCGCACTTTATTGCCGTCCTGTCTGTCCCACAAGGTTTGCCAAAAACCTCAGACGTAGAAACAAGACTGAGATCCTTTTCGAGAAGAACAGAAAGAGCCACTTTCGCAGCAGCATCAGCGTGCTCAATCCCACCGATCCCAACATGGCCCGGGATCCAGCAGAAAAGCACGGTGGCCAGGCAAGCGGGTAGACAAAGCTTGGACATGTTGTGTCTAGGGGTTCCAAGGGTTGTAATACGCCTAGGACTCCACGGCACTCATGGAATCACTAAAGATGATGAGGTCAAGGGTCCATTCCACCGCCAAACCAAGAGCCAAAAGCACTGCAGAAAACACAGAATAGCCTGATGAAAGGCGATGGGCAAGTTACTCCCTTACACACACAAGCACACACCATGCCAACGTCTGACTTTGACCCATCGGTGAACAGCTGCTGATATACGGCGTACTGAGAACACAGCCGCCGGAACTCCCTCCGGAACTCTTCGGGAGGGACGCCAGAGTGAAAATGAAAATGCTACTTGGAACAAGCCAAAGGGCCACTGGCATCTCCCCAAACCTCAAGACGCAGGGTAGTTCAAAGGCTATTTCCTGACAGGACTGCTGGAGCCTATCGGGGAAATCGCCCTTACCCACCCCGTGTCTACCATTCTGCAAGTCTGGCACTAAAACCATGGCCCAAGCAGGACTGAATCACACAGCACGCAAATGCACAGCATACTGAATGGTGAGCTGTTGCCGGCGAATGGCCAAAGGAAGCTCTGAGGCTTCAGCATAGAGGCTGACCACTGGAGACGTCCAAAATGCACCAGTTGCCAGCCGTAGACCACTAGATCATTGTGATGCAGTGTCTAACATCTGGAGAGTCGAGTCACTAGCCGAAGCATAGGCCATGCACTCATAATTAAGCTTGCTGCGGACAAGGTCCCAGTAGAGGCACAACATGGCAGTGCGATCAGCACCCCATGAAGTGCCCAACAGAACCCACGTCTGCGATGACACAGTCAGTACTGTCGCTTATGGATGCATGCATTCAGCTAAAACTATCTAATATGTTGTCAGTCCAGCTGTTGTATTGGGAATTCCAGTTGACAAAATAAATATTTTCCCATCTATTCCTTTCTTTTTACATGTTGTTTGCTCCACTACAAATCTGGAACTACGATTTTTTAAAATTCCCTATTAGTAGAAATCTCCGAGAATTTCTTCACCCAACTCATCTTTGAAAGATACGTGACTGATTAGGGTTTTTGCACTTTGAAAATTTTAAAAACTTCGTCAGGAACATTTCACAAATATCCTTTATTGAACATTTTCATGAAAACCTGATTTTATTTCCTGTGGCAAATTGGGGTTCCTTCAACAATAATTTAAGACTAATGCATCTCTTCAACAGTTCATGACGCCTGGTTATTTCTTTCTGTTTCAGTTTTGTGGTGGAATGAACTATGTTATTATACTGACAAACTAACTTATCGATAATGTGTATCCACTTGTAATTCTTGCCTGTTGAATCTTTTCCACATTTGAGTTTTCAGCATTCTGCTGAACCGTTCTACCATGCTTGCTTTCTTCTCAGCATCCGTAGACTACACGTTGATGTTATGATGCCTAATTTGAAATCGTTACTGTAGAACTTACTACCTAAATCCACTTTTTAGCGGGTGTCACACCTACAAGTATCTTCTCCAAAGCTTCGGTAACGTCTATAGCGCTTTTAGATTTAAAGAGAATAGCAAAGGAAACTTGGACATGGCATTAATGCTGGTTAATACGTAGTCAAACCCTTTATTTAGGTTAGCATAAGGTATCATTTTCCATCAAGTCTGCCTGCCATAGATTATTTAGACCCAGTACAGTCATTGTTCATATCGAAAAATTTTTCCTTGTTGGTTTGTGAATTTCTTTTAGAAATTGATCCATTTTTTTATTTCCCATTCATAACCTGAGTTTTATTATCATGTTTTCTTAACGATCAAAATCGCTAGTTTTCCGTCCACTGTTTGAGCTTTTGAAATTAGAACTTCATCTGCATCGTGTCGCTCTTTCAAATGCAAGCTTTCAGAGTAGGCAATATCATGTTCTTTGCATGATTTATTTATTCCAGGACCTCCTAGAGCTAGTCGTTTCTTTAGTTTAGTTCCAGGGCAGTAGTATTGGTATCCCAGTAATTGAATTTCAATGGGCAAGCTATCTTTTATTTTGTTGAAGAGTCCCTACCCTGATCTGACGAAGTAACCTTTTCTCATGCCACAAACGTCACTAAACACAATTGCCATTGATTTGGTGTTTTGCAAAGTTGTAAGACCTGGGGGTGTCGGCTTGTTAGAAGTAGCACATTCACAATTTTACGCAATATTTCATTTTGATTTCTTTCCGGTTGCTCTTTTTTAAAAAGAACAACTATTTGCTTTCCAAATATGTCACTTTAAAAAAAGATAACCTCATGGATTCCTATTCTAGCATTATCACTGGCAAAGACTTTGACTTGAGAATGCATCAGTGATTTGGACTTTGGAAAATAGACGAATTGTCTCTGCTTAATTTAGACACGTGTAACAGCGTATACAACATCACCAGAAAAAATAATGAAATTCAGTACATTGCAGATGCTGGTGCGACTTGACACAATATGATAGTTACTCCGGGGCTTAATAAGTCGAGGATTTGAAAAAATTTCTCAAATCATTGATGATTCATTGGTAGATTCTGGTCGATATCATAATGGTCAATATCACGAGTATATCCCTATTGTTGGCACAAAACTCAACAACGTAAATTCCGAAATATGAACATACATTGAAAATCAAGACTTATGTCTGTATGTGGCACGTGTAAAGGATGAGGATTCGAGTTACGTGGATGTTGATAAGGCAGCATTGATTAATAAAACCCCTTATTCCTGTTTTCTTGTTTCAAATACCATCTAGGTGATAAAAAAGTAGATTAATTAAATTATTCCAGATTCGGCACTTTAATATAGGGAGTTCCACACTATGCCTCGGAGGAGCAACCAGCATTGCTCGGCAATGTTATGCATTGGATAGTGCCATATCTGTCGCTGTTGAACTAACTAACAACTAGGAATTCACACAAAGGCTCGCATCAATCATCGTGGAAACAACTCTCAAAGGAATCTTTACGTTAACCATCCCCTTGAAAAACATCATGGGATTTTTTTTTTTAATTATGATAAACTAATTTATGGAAGTAAATGTGTGCTCACTTGCATTAGACCTAGCGATACAAACACCATTTTCAAAAATGCAGCCATGGCCAAAGGCAAAGTTCTTCTGAGTAGCATTTCATGGCATGTTCCCCACTTTACATCATCGGACAAATATAAATTTAAACTCTACAATCTCACTGAAGCTGGAGCGACGTTAGATTTACGATTTAGACACTGGTATCACGACATTTGCGAGCTTCTTCAAAATACTAACTTTACCTGGCACGTGTTCACTAGTTCAAAATCCAACTATGTTTGACCATTGCAGTCTGCAAGATGCATACGTAACTCTAACTCAGAGAGATAGTCGATTCTGGACTTGAACGCTAATTTTGCCCTTGGATATTGTGTCCGTCTGTACAGAATGGCAGAGCAATTTAGGCAGTTATGCTATGACATCGATGACTTAAGTTTCGAATTGTTTCAGTTCAAGAAAGCCTTTGCTCTCGAGGTGTTGGATTGTTGGATTGGATTGTCCGAGAGACTCCAATCGAGAATTGTGGAAATACAAGTCAGACTGAAGTTTATAGTGGCTTTCTAGCTTACAATACCTGGTACACTGTGCTCATTGGCGACAGTAAAATGAATCTAAAGTTGGATATGAAAAAGTGGAAGTTATTTATTAATAAAAAAGATATGTCGCTAAAAAAAAACTCGAAATATAGGTGGCGTTTTTCCAATTGGCATTGCTAGGAAATACTTTAGCCGGAATTGGAGGGTTAGTGGGGGGGGGGGGGGAGGAATCAGGCTGGGGTGGTGTCGGCTGTAAAATGCAAAAAAATCATAGCTGAATTAGTGAGACATCACGAGCAAGTGGAAGGTTACGGCTGAAATGAAAAACGAAAAAGAAAAACGAAGTAAAAAACGAAGCAAAAAATTTTCCATCGTCATAGTCTTTACCTAAGACCACCAAGGGTCCAATAGACTTTATTAAGCCTTAACAAACTATGATTTAACCTGACTTGTGAGAATAATGAAATTTCTGAAATTTAGTGGAACTTTCAGTAAAGACACAGTCCCCTTAAAACTTGAACCAACGGGTGAAAACGGAAGCATAAACTTGGAAGATTTCTACGATGGACACGGAAGTCACTGTGTATGGATTGCCTGTTGAACTATTATAGGTGTACCCTGTCTTTTTGATAGGTTTGGCAACGGGTCTTCCATTATCGGTGGTTAAATACTGGGGACCGTGAATTAAATATAATTACAAACAGGTGCAAAACTTTGACCAAATCTGGTGCAATCACTTTTGCCTATTTTTCCAAGTACCTTGTAATTACGAAGCTGTTTTGGGTAGGATGAGATGAGCTATCTACTGAAAAGTTATTGGAAATAAACTACTTCTGCGTAGAAATCGTGGCCTGACCCTACCGTAATTGGTAAATTTGTAGCATATGTGCTAATAATCTAGGGTCTCACTCACACCCTAAGGTGTGCAGAAAGAAGTGACAACTAGCAAGCATTACGGGTAGACAACAGGCAACTGGTGTCACTGCTGGCTGAGACATTATATAGCTTTATTATTATCCATGATGCATCTTGGTACTACCCAAGATGCAATGCAAGCTGTACATAGTTAATTAAGGGAAACATTACTGCCCCTAGTGATAGGCAGGGGAAGCTATTCATCTATTCAGTAATTACTAAAGTGGTGCTACCCACAGACACCACAATCACCCCCAAGAAAATAGTAGATGACTGCTACTTACAATTCTACATTGCTAAACCGTCTATGCAGAAAGAAAACCAAGTATTTACACGTTCCCCCTTTATAAAACTATGTATCTATCCCCGTTAACAAAGGCTTTTTAAATCCAACACATATAACACTTACCAATCGTACCTTTTTTGTTAGTGCACTACTCTGTCCCCCAAAAAATAATTATTCGAGCGATCACTGTAAAGAACATCACGAATAATCTATAAGACTAGGACAGAAAATACCAGAACCAAGGCAAACCAAGCAAGAAATGAAGATAAATTATAAGAGTGGCTGCCTAACATCCAAAGGTAATACTAAACCAGATGATCAAAGGTTTAAACGCTGTGGAATTTTCACATTTCTACTGGAACGACACACTGGAACAGGAATTTCTGTTCCACGGACAGTTTGCGAAACAGCTCCACCAGCCTCATGGACAGTTTGTGGATTTGGTAAATCCTCACATCGAAGAATCGACATGGAATCAGGGGCGGCTACGCTACAGCGGCGAATTCCTCCAACCCCAGGCAACAACACAGTCACAGGAACACCTGGCGACGCAACGACGATCGAATCTTGAAGAGCTGCAGCCCCTTCGGTCTCAGCCGACCTTGATGCCGATTCACTCGCAATTTCACCAGACAACTTGCGCCGTACACTGGCGCCCTCTCATGCTTGAAACAACGGATTTTCGCACCAGCGCTGTGCCGGATCGGAAACGGAACCAGAGTTATCATTTGGAATCGATGTTGACAACACATTTAGCGCAAATTTTGACGTGTGTTCCGCTGATTTTGGTGTGTTTTCTGACGGTTTTGACGTATATTCTGCCGTTTTACGCTCGGGCAATTGATTTGCATGCCTTCTCCAAACTTCACCGGGCTTTATTTTGACAGAATAACGACAACTTTAATTGACTTTAATCAATGTTGCTTCAAGCTATTGTGCCTTGGAATTAACACGATAGTCTCTAGCGAAAACAGGTTGGTTCAGTGCATAAATTATATCACGCTTATATGCAGTTGGTTTTAGCTGACGCAATTGTGATTTTTCGACTTTGTCATTTTCGTTAGGCACCAACAACGATAGACTTAATTTTTTGGGGTTTCTGCCAGGCAATAATTTAGCTGGGCTTATCCCTGTAGTACAATGCGGAATGCTATGGACTTGTGTTAGAAATTTAGCAGTGCATTTTCAATGCTTAGGCCTTCACAAACACTCACTTTTAAAGACCTTTTAAAACTTTTAACAAGGTTCTCAGTTGCACCATTGTTCACTGGATCAAACGGAATATTTCGGATGTGTTTGATGCCATTTTTAACTAGAAAATTTTCCATTTCGGCACTTACGAAATTCGATCCATTGTCACACGCGATTGTTGAACATAATCTGTAAGTAGAATACAATTCTCGGAATATTTTGATGATACTTGTACTCGTTGTGTTTGTCATTTCGAATACAAACGGAAATTTGGAATAGGCATCAAGCGCAATCAAAAACATACTTCCCCAAAACATTGGCCAGCAAAATCCACATGCAAACGTTGCCAAGCTGTTGCTGGTCTCTCCCAAACGTGTTTACGACCAGTTACATCTCCAACCCTATTTAGCTGACATGGATTACAAGTTTTTCCAGTCTTTTCCAGGTCGGCATCAATGCCTGGCCACTAGACTCTAGAACGCGCGAGCGCTTTTATACGAACAACTCCGCAATGTCCACTGTGTAATTCAGATAAAACATGCGGTCTCAAAACCTCTGGAATGACCAAACGATGTCCCCAAAATACTGCACGACCCTGTAGACATAGCTCCAAACGTCGCTCAAAATAGGGTTTCAAAAACTCATTGTCAACTCTGTCCGGCCAGCCATCCAACATGTAGCGATAAACTGTTGCTTGCAATTTATCTTTAACCTCTTGCCTACCAGCGCGTACGCATGTACGTCATACATTGTCAATGGCGTGCTACCAGGGCGTACGCATGTACGTCGTGCTGCCCCATCCTACAACAATGAGTGTTCTTTTGTCTGGTATCGTGCCAATCGCTTGTTTGTTTTCGGCCAGTATCATCGTATTATTGGCCTGAACCGTGTTGACGTCATAAACAATTAACCAATCGAATTTGACAATACATACGACGGCGTTTTTTGTGGATAAATTACTGACGTTTAGATTCAACAATGGCGCCGCTACACTGCAGGATACGGTAGCAGTTGAGTGAGCCGTGTAGTTGCGGTTTTTTCAATATTTTGTGTATATTATTGTGAGAAATGTGCTCAAAAGTGATAAATAGAGTGCTCCAGAGTTCAATTTCAACGTCAACGAAAGTCCAGCAGAGGTATACACAGTGCAAGGTAAGAAAAACGCTTCGTATTTACTTTGCATTACGATCATTTTCCACCCGGCCGACCGGCCATTCATGCCGTGAGGATCGCGCCGGCCTTCCGTGAGCTGCTCCTACCGGCTCGTTTCTTCTCATTAGGCCTAACAAATACGGGTTGTCCGTTGGTCAAAACTAAGTCGAGTTAGAGTTGTTTTGACACATTTTTTAGTTTACTGTGCGACTTGTAAAGAAAGGAAAGACCGTGTTAGCTATTTAAATTGTTGATTTTTTTTTAACAAAAATGTTTGTTGTGTGGCGTTCACATTCGCGTGCAGACGACGTCAACAAACATTAGGCTACGATCATAATGTGTTTGCGATGCATAAAAAACCCTTACGACAGTATTTTTTTTTTAAATCATCTGTGCGATGTCCACTTTTTATATCTACGTTTCTGCGTGCATTCCACCCCCTTCCGCCCAGCAAATTAAGTAGCAAAATATTATTTGTTATGGGAAAAAAAACTTGTTGAACACACAAGTTGCGGTAAAAAAAAACTGAGGACTGGGACGAATTTATTTTCAATTCACCAAACTTCTGGAAAACTGTTCAATTTGCGAATTTATTTGGTAAAAAAATATTTCACTTGCATATAAAAAATTAGAAATTTCCATTTTGACCCAAATTTACGGAATGGGCACCAAAATGGTTTGTTTGCATGGTCTATTTTGCACCTTTTTAACCTGTCGATAGAAAATCGTTTTCAGAATGCAAATAAAAGGCTGCAGTGAATAATATATAATAAAGAAAATTTATCATTTATTATTTATTTGTACTGCGTGTATTTGTTATTATTGGACTAGTTTAACTTATTTATAATAGTAATTCCTACTATAATACCATTATTTACATGGAGTCCAATAATTATTAGTACTGTAAGGATATTCCTGGGCCCTTATAATAGAAGCACATTGTTGTAAGGATGCTCACTGTTTGCTTATAATTACAATTATTTGATAATATGTTAATGAAAATATTTTTTTTCATTAATTTGAAACTAATTCGCGAAATCATAAAAGCTAAAAATGCAATAGCAGGGAAGTAATCTAGTGCAATGCAGGGAAGCAAAAGACATGCTGGTAGCTGCAAGGAGTAAGGCTGAGAGAGCCTGGTCGTCAAGAGGTTAATGGCAAATTTCTCCACCTGATCGGATAGAATGGGCAACGAATCCATGACCTTTAGGTTCATGACAGTGTAACCAGGTACTTTTTCATTATAAGGCGGTTCATATGGCAGTGGCATTCTGGATAAAAAATCGGCAGTTAAATTTCATTACCCGGGATGTGTTGCAACTCAAAATGGTAGCCATTTAGGTATAACGCCCATCGCTGAATTCGCATGGCCGCCATAGCTGGAATAGCACCTTATTGCCAAACACCCAAAGCAAAGCCTTATGGTCTGTCTGCAATATAAACTTCCTTCCATATAAATTGATGGAAACGCTTAAACCCAAAGACTATCGAAAGTGCTTCTCGATCAAATTTGGCTTAAATAAGCTATGCTTTACTA
Source organism: Lithobius niger (assembly GCA_023313725.1). Taxonomy (NCBI): domain Eukaryota; kingdom Metazoa; phylum Arthropoda; class Chilopoda; order Lithobiomorpha; family Lithobiidae; genus Lithobius; species Lithobius niger. The sequence continues at coordinate 11,253 of JAHWFP010089348.1, forward strand.
AGCGCCCGAGAGACAAATCCTATAGGCCTATCAGTGCCATCAGCCATGGTATGCATCACCAAGGCCCCAACCCTAACAGGAGATGCATCACACAGCAGTTTAAATGGTAGGTTAGGGTCGTAGTGCACCAGAACTTGTGGTTCCAAAAATGCCTTTTTAGCATTCCTCATGGCCTCTGCACAATCAGGTGTCCAGAGCCATGGATTTTTTTAAAGAAGGAAGCCTATATAGGGGAGCCAACAGAGTTGCCAAGTGTGGGACACATTTTCCATATAGGTTCATAATTGAAGACCCCAGATAGGACTTCAATTATGAGACATTCTGAGGTTCCGGAGCAAACCTGATAGCATCCAAAACTTCTGGAAGGTTAGACATTCCATCTTTGTTAATTTTGAAGCCTAAATATTTAATTTCGGACCTATTAAACTGACACTTTGCCTTTTTGACATTGACACCATTTTCCTGCAGAGCAGAGCATACTTTTATCAAATCATCATCATACACCTTTCCTTTTCTTGCGACTAAAATGTCATCACTAAAAGGGTTGTGACTCGCGTATGTCCCTTAAAACGTATTCAATACGTTTCTGGAAAATTCTAGGTGAACTTGCCAATCCAAAAGGGACTCTCTGCCACTGGAATAACCCTTTACAAGTTGAAATTGTAAGGGCAGGTTTAGAATCTTCATCGAGTTCTACCTGCAGAAAAGCATCAGATAGGTCAATAATCGAAAACTTGTCACACTCTGAAAGATTTCCAAACAATTATTCCGCACGCAGAACGGGGAAGTACTCAATTTCCAACTCCGGGTTGACTGATACGCTATAGTCCCCTACTATCCTAACATCCCCGTTAGGTTTGAACACAAGTACTGTAGGTGTGGACCAAGCAGAACAGTCAACTGGCTTCAAGCTTTCCTCCCGAACCAGGCGGTCGACTTCAGCTTCAACCTTTCCCCTTACTGCTAAAGGGACGGGTCGCGCCTTGCAATATTTAGGTTTGGCTCCAGCTTTAGGCTTAATACTGGCTTTGTAATCTTTAAACTTTCCAAGACCTGTGGAAAACAGGTCGGGGAAACAAGAAAAAATGTCATCGTCAGTAACAAGCTTCACATCTTCTGTAACAAATTCAGGACCATTAACCTACAAATTGAAGAACTGACTCAGGCTTAGGTTGACCTTTTGAATCCAACCTTTCCCAAGAAAATCCGACTAATTATCTGGTGCAATTACCTGGTGCACACAAGGTTTCAGTTTGTTCATTTAATTTAACATTAACACTTGAACGCCTATGGACGTACTAGTACGTCCTTTGAACTTTTGCACAGCTGCCTATGGACGTACCAGTACGTCCTGTATGTTTGTGGGTGCATCCTAAAGTCAGCGTATCAGTACGTCCATCGCTCTTCACGCAGTGTTGTTAGGCAACATTTTTAGTGCACATATCAGTCGTTGGATGGCAGCAGTGACTAGTCTAAGCTGTGTGAAATGGTGTTTGTTGGAAGTGGTATAGGTGCCTTGCTTAGCTGAATACAAAATGGCGGCCAACAATGTTGAACTTTTGTGTTTTTGTAAGTTCTTCAACATTGTTTCGCTGCTTTCTGTGCCAGTACTAATTTGTATAAAAAATTTCTGAACGCATCGCCATTTAAAGCATGCTTTTATGAGATAAGTGACTATATTTTAAATTCTTAAGCTCCACTGCACAGCTTGAAATGATATTTTTGGTAAATGCCAAAATCGGTCAGGCTGTAATGCTCATTCAAAATAAAAAGGTTAGGCGTGAAAGTGTTAAGCTTGATTGCTCCTAGAGGTCTTACTACCTCACCCACCCAAGACTTTAACGTAATGGAAGTAGGGCTTAACTTAACATTAGGAACATAAGTCTTATACCAACCAAGGGGTCAAAGTTTAATCGCAACCTGAGTCTACTTCAAGTGGTAATTTGTGACCATTTAACTCGCACTGTACTATCCATTTATTAGAATTACCATGCGAGCAAGTCATAGTATTAATATTAGAGCTCAAACTCTCATCTACCTCCTGACAAGTGGCGTCCGAATCGGAATTTGCCGATTCCTCAACTACTAAGTGTGCCTTCTTTTTAGAGTACTTATGATTTTTTCATTTACCGTCACTGTTTACCATTTTTGGCTTAGAAGAGGTGGAGGTCACAGTGCTCGTAGCACGGGCTTTCCTGACTTGCACATACGCCTTAGATATCCCACCTCCCCGCAAATCGAACAAATTGATTTCCTCCATTTGCACTCAGGACGGATGTGGTTTTCATATCCACAACAATAGCGCGTTTTATTACTTTTAAACTTAGAAGGATGCTTAGTCTTTACTTGATGAGTAGATGAAGCTTGAAACCCTGAAACATTGGCCTCAGCTCTTTCTTGAGCAAGAGCAATTTTGCAGGCTTCATCAAAAGTGACCAGTGCTCGATCCATTGACATCAGCCTCTCTTGCGTTTTTACATTTTTGATGCCCGCAACAAATCTGTCACGCAAAGCATCCTTCAAAAAATCACCATAATCACAATTAAGAGTTAAACGCTTGAGTTCAGTTATGTAAGCTGCAACAGACTCCCCGGTAACTGTTCGCTCTTGAAATAGGCTACCCGCTCTGCAATAAAACTTGGAGCAGGATTTAAATTGTCTTTAAGTAAAGTATTTATTTCGTCCATAGTCTTTACTGTAGGCGCTATGGGTGCACACAAATTGCACAGCAAACCATAAGTTTTCCGCCCTACACTAGCCAAGAAAATTGGAACTCTCTTATCATCTGGGATATCAAATGCACTGAAATGATTTGCTAATCTTTCATAATAAACAGTCCACGTTTCTAAAGCTGAGTCAAATTCGTCAAACCTTTTATGAGTCTTGGTAGCAGCCATGTTAGATAAATTTACTAAAACAGCTTGCTCACCATGCAAAGTACTGTTTAAACTACTAACCGTGCCCAAGGAATCAGAACTAGAAGTAGAACTATAACTTAGCCGTCTTGCTACCTCAGTTCCATCTGAATTTTTAAACGTTATATCTTCATCGCTCGTAAGCACAAGAAAAATTAACAAAACTAGGTTAAACCACATTCAAATGGTATCTTCCCACTAAGTTTAAATTAATTTCACTCTTAAGTTTAAATTAATTTCAAAGTTAAATGTGAAATCACTTGCGTGTTCTAACTATTTTTCAATATTCACAAAAATGCATAAAACACAGCCTAGACTAATAATTTTGTGACAGCTATGTCATTCAAAAATAGAGTCGCAAATTCCACCTTTTAAATGTAACAAATTTAAATAAACCTCTCACTGGTTCATAAATTACAGATATCTTAGCCTAGCTATTTATACATTCTAACTTGTGCAATAATTGAATCTTAACTTTTGACACTGCAAACCACTTAATTACACAACAATAATCAAAATTCACTTTTTTGCCTCTTTCATAGCAAACACCATTTACTGAGTTGTAAATAGACTACAGAGTTCAAATTTCTTACTGAAACAATTAAACCTGAAAAAGAACAATTTAGCAATTCTGTTACTAATGACTTTTTTTATCAAAATTTACAAACTGACTGACAGCTTGTACCCCTAACCCACCTGCAACATTCCACATTGCCCCTGACACCATGCCATCGGGTACTCAAAATGTGGGAAAAACCTTTGCAGCACGGGGTTCTTTACCAAATACCTTCTCTGTCAATTGTCCACATTATCAGAAATCCGGAAATCCAGTCCATCCTACTCCAAGCATTGACCAGACGTTGTTGAAGCACAGAACTTGAAATCTTCAGGCTACTGTCACCCGCTACCCAAGGACTGCCAAAATCCTGGGAACTCAAGTTATTAGTAGCCTACTGAATTGGAGGTAAATAGTCATTTAACAATTATTAATTCTAGAAATGGCCAGGTTCCCCAAGCATGGTTGTACCTACCTCAGCCATTAAACCCTAGAATTAATTGAAAGGTTTAGTTGTAAATCACCCTCGTCGCCAATGTAGCATATGTGCTAATAATCTAGGGTCCCACCCACACCCTAAGGTCTGCAGAAAGACGTGACAAATAGCAAGCATTAGGGGTAAACAACAGGCAGCAGGTGTCACTGCTGGCTGAGACATTATATAGCTTTATTATTATCCGTGATGCATCTTGGTACTACCCAAGATGCAATGCAAACTGTACATAGTTAATTAAGGGAAACATTACTGCCCCTAGTGATAGGCAGGGAAAGCTATTCAGCTATTCAGCAATTACTAAAGTGGTGCTACCCACAGATACCACAAAGTTCTTTTTAACTTCGTAGGAATTTCGTAAGTGGTAGTAGTTGAGGGCTGACCCATTATTTTACTAACTTCATAGCCTTTCTGTCCTACTTTGCGCCTAGCAACAATTTCTGTACGCTACCGTGCAAAACAGCTTTTTTAATGAAACTTGGAATTATACAAATGTAGTTTACGAGAGGTCACAAATTGATGAACCAATAACCATTTTCTCCTAAAGAGCTTTTCATGTTGCAATTGATTATCGTAAACAGTTTTCGTGCACAAATTGTTTCGTTGCAAAACAATTTGGTAAAATAGGTTTGCTTAGGTACCTATGTGGCTTGTTTGTGGTATTGGAATATCCTTTGGACTATTCTTTAACATGTAGTTTCCATTGACGTATGGTTTAGTAGCAACATTGCTGGAATGTTGACGAAAAGATACGTCTATAATTTGCTTTCTTTTTACGTAAAAGTTCACATCGACCTATCCACGTACATAGTATTTTTTCTATGGTAGAAATGGGATCAAACATTAATTAAGTTAGTATAAAATCCAATATTTAGCACAAACTCCACTGAACGCATTTGGATAAAAGTGCAGTAAATCTTGACGTCATTGCATTGCGTCGCTTCCAGTTCTCAAGTAATCGTCCTCGGAAATGAAGTATTTCCAGTTGCCCTCCTAAGTGGGGGTTGGGGTAAATATAAAGCTATTAACAATGTGCAATACTAAGCGTAAACCCCATTGAAAGCATTTAGTCAAATAAACCCTGCAATGGTACCCTGTGTATATCGACGGTGCTCAAATAAACTTTGACATCACTTTCTGTTGCCCTCCTTAGTGGGGAAATAGCCGTTTACCCTAGTAGGGTAATTGCAGTTTAACGAGTACGATGAAATATAAAACTTATGCTCACCTCGGGTTGCTTCAGTAAACCTTGACATCAATCAAGAAAACCTCATATGACGTCACACAAGAAAACATTGACGTCACTCAAGAATGCTTCATAAAACTTGACGTCACGTTCAGTTGATTCGGTAAACTTTGACATCACTCCAGTAAGCCTTGAAGTCACTCAAGAAAATCTCTTCTGTGGGGGTGGTTTACTGGATTGGGAGTAGGGGTTTATTGAAGGAGAGTGTGGGAGAGTCATGAAAACTTTCTCAGTGGAGGTTGGTTTGCTGGAGTGGGTGTTTAGGTGTTTTCCAGAGTGGGGTTAGGGGTAGGTTCACCATATGGGTTAACTGAAGGTGGGTATCTCCGATCATATCATATTTACACAATACTGCTGTCACCTTGTCTTTTCCTTACGTCTGTTCCTCACAGGTTTCAATTCGAGGCACTTGTGCATCAGCATGCTTTGATATCCACAAAAGTGCATGCACGCTGTTGATATGTATGTTATGTTTGTCACTCTGACATGTTTAGCTAAGTTTTATACCAGTTGGCCTTGAGTAATAAAGGAAGTTACGTATTTCAGCGGGCCATTGATGTGAGACAGATGTATGAAATGGGTCTTGGAGCCATCGACCCACTCTCCAAGATGAAAGTAGCTCTCCAGGATGAAGAGCAACTTTCATCTTGGTGGTGATTTTGAGAAGTTAAGGTTTCTACTTGTTTTTAAACCTCGAAGACCGCAGGTTGAGTGCTATTCATGAGTCGGAAGTTATGAACTGTTGTACCTTGGAATCCTTCGTGCAAGTTGACATGAAGTAGGAAATATGATTTTCTTTAACTTGGATGTGCTAGAGAATAATAAACTGGTAAATTTGTGAAGGAACTTTATTACTCTCCTCAGTGCGAAGTAGAACTTAACTCTAATCACGGCTACAACTGCAGTTAGTCATTAATTCTTTGTTGAAGAATATATCTGTTCGTTCTATCCAAGGCTGAGAGCCTACATAAGATAACACATGGCTCTCCTGAAGCGTGTGGGCATGCAGACCTAGATTCTGGGTATCCCGACGGTGAGGTGTAAGCTGTTTGTATGCTCTCATGCGAACATCAGAGTGTGCGGCTACCTAAGGGACTCGAACTGAAACCTGTAAGGAGAGAGGGGTCATTTGGCCATTCTTTAACGAAGCATCAATATCGATATGGAGGCGCTTCAGGAAGAGTATTTCTGGACTTGTTTTGATACATTTAATGCTATAAAAGGATGGAGAGAAGACGTCTCACCGTGAGTTAAGATAAGACTGATAGTAACTGAACTGCAGTTGCAATTGAAGTATGAGGCTGGTTCAGTCGTTATGGAGCCGACTTTGTGTTAACTTTTGGTTGTGAAAATGCAAACATTTGTCAATGAGTGTTTCAACATGCAATATCCAAGGTACCCATTGACACCACTTGTTATATTTCCTGGTTGGTAAGACGGGGCGCCGTCATAGCACTCCATTTGCGTAAGAGTCCATGGTCATAAGCGTCCAAAAGTAACGGTCCAATGGAGCAAATGCCACAGGGGTCCAATGTACTAGGGTCCGCGGTCAGAAGGGTCCCACCATAACGAGATCCGTCACAAGAATCCACCGTCACAGTAGTCCAACATGGATCAGCCATAAGAGTCCAAAGTCACAGCCCTCCAATATTCAATAGCCAAAGGAGTCCAACGTGAAAAGAGTCCTTGGTCAAAAAGGTCCATACAAAAACTTAAATGTTTGATAAAAGGGCCCCAAAGTGTTCAGTAGTCACGAGAGTCCAATCATCTGAAGTGGGGTGCCGTTACAAGGGTCCAAAAACATAAGCGCGCCCCGTTATAAGGGTACCGTCACTAGGGTCCAAGCACAAATTCCGTCATAAGGGTCCAAACACCACGTACACAACATTTCGAATCATCACGACTTTTTCCTACGATTTACTACGATTTGGTGCACAATGTACTGAATACGGTTAGTTTCTAGGTTTAGGGTTAGTTGTAAAAGAGAGCAATATTCCGAGTAATGTCTGTAGTCCAAACACCACGTACACAACATTTCGAATCATCACGACTTTTTCCTACGATTTACTACGATTTGGTGCACAATGTACTGAATACGGTTAGTTTCTAGGTTTAGGGTTAGTTGTAAAGGAGAGCAATATTCCGAGTAATGTCTGTAGTCCTGTAATATGAAATTTTGTCTCCCGCCCCCCCGCCCCAACTTAAGTTAGGTCCACCAGCAAAGATGGGCAAAATTCAAATCAATCGCAGAATTCATTTTCCAATCGATGAAGGAACAAAGTAAGAACAATGTAAGGCTGAGTGAGATGGTATGGGCAGGGATTGTTGTGCAGCAAATGCACCAATCTATTGGTGTCCCTTCAATGCAGTAGCCACGTGGTTTATTTTGAACCCCCCCCCCCTTCCCCTCATCATTGCAGTTACTTGTGGCCAAAAGCCGACCCCCATGCCCACCTCTTGGCCGACCACGTGGTTTCTGAATGGCCCCTAACCAAAACCAGGAATTACAAAATGGCAAGCACGTTTTTTATACGTATGTGATTTATTCACTACTGCCAGAACTTATTTTCTCGTTTTTTCTTATAAAACCGTTTCAATTTTTTGTGGTATTGCTGAGGGAGGGGAGGGAGAACACACTGCATGATTTAAGACTTGACTCTGCGATGACCGTGCAGAGCCAAGTGTTAGTCGAGGCAACAGTGTACCAATTTCAACTTCTTTTCAAAGCAACAACGTACCCATTTCAACTTTTTTTCAAGCAACAACGTACCAGTTTCAACTTCTAGCCCAAGAATTGATACACTCGCCCGTTTTCATTGTAGGTGTTCTCCTTCCGGGGGTCGTCGTTGCTTCATTTTCTGCTATGAGACTTTGTTTTACAATGTAAGATACACACCAATGTTTCACAACTCATCAATAGAAATTTTTCTTTACTAGTAATCTTTGTAATTACTCTATAATTTTCTTCTTTTGCTGTTCCAGGATGCCTTTAAAATTTGTTACACTACTTTGTAATAATTTCTTTTAATAATAACACTAATGTTACACCAACGAATTATTCTGCGCCCTTATTTATTTAAAAGATACCTATGACAAGATAAAAAAACTAAACTTCAAAAACCAGTTTTGTCTCAAGCTTCATAAATACATGAAAAAATTGATAGTTTAATTGTTTTTGATGAGTTTGTACATTTTAACTTTTTTTTCACATTACTTACTGCTCGTATTTTTCACATTGTATCACACTTTTCACATTTTATTTATTTAAACCCTAGGAAATTCACGTTTTTTTCACTTTTTCATATAAGTAAGGACCAGAAAAAAATGATACGGAAAAATTATCTTTGCACTTGATCTTATAAATGTTTATTTACTAACTTTGTATGTCCGAACAAAACTCCAGTTTGATGACCGAAAGCTCTGGGGGAGGAGGAGGGGGGGGGGAGGATGGGGTTTAATTTAGGGAAATGGGAGGAAGGAGGAACCTTTGCATGTAACGGTGGAAAGGTATAACCCGTTTTGCCGAATCAAAATATTCTTTAAAAATTTTACATTGGAGAAGTTAAATTTAATGATACATTCCAAATTGGAAGGAATTTGTGATTAATTGCGGTTTCTGATGTTACATGTTTAGCCGCAGCGAGCTTGCCAAAGATTATTTTGCCAATCAGCTTTTGAACTGTTCTACCCTTGTGTAAGTCAAGCCAAGCAATAAAAGGTCCATAACTAACATTAAATAATTAAAACAACAAAAAAAGACGAATAAACAAACGCACTATCGTCGACGATTGTTGTTTCGCTAATTCACCAAGCCAAGACCAACGTTAGTGTGTCTTTTTATCTATCCTCACCGCCCCTTCACTCAGGAATGTCCGAGTCTTTTTCCTTCCTTGGCCTGAATCGTATGACGATGGGCTCTTTTGACGGTACCCGGTTTCGAAATTTTGGTCGTTTGTGACTTTAGACTCTTGTGACGCGGGATTCTTATGATTGTTCTGTGCTAGACTCATATGACGGGTGAATCTTGCGACTGACGTTATTTGGACTCTTGTGTACGGAACTCTTGTGACAGTGTATTCTTATGACAGCGTTAGTAATTGGGGCCTTATGACGGACCCTTATGACCACGGACCCTTATGACGTTGGTCTCCTTTGGCTTTACTGAATGGGGACTCTTATGACTTTGGATAAGTATTTTTAGGGAGAGGTGTTGACGTTAGGACTCTTATGTCTTTGGACTCTTGTGGCTGTGGACTCTTATGACATTAGGGGCCTTATGACCGGACCCTTATGACCATGGACCCTTGTGCAGATGGAGTCCTATGACGCTGCTCCGGTAAGATTTTGACCAAATTTTTCCCGTGTCCTGTTCCCTAGCCAACGTCATGCCATCGTAGTACTCCATTATTTGCAGGGTTCGCCTTCGTTGTTGTTATGCATTACTAACAAAACTAGGTAGTCAGGCTTTTGTGTAGAAATACGTTTTCCACTGATATTTTTTATTATCTGTTTTGTATGCTTGTTACAGGTATTTTCCAATGGCGTACCAGCAAGTTCCAAGTCGGTATCACCCTAATTTACGAATGAAAATTATGCCGTACAAATCAGTCGGAAAACAAATCATTAGAACCACAAACAACAGGCCAAGAAATCTAAAACATTTGACACAGAGAAAAGTCAAACATTCCGTGGATTACGAGTTTACGGTTCCAGGGCTCAACAAGTTATTTCAACAGGGTTACAGTGTGTTATCGAAGATAATTTGGGCTTGCATCTTACTGTCTGTCACCTCAACCTGTTTATATCAAATACAATACCGAATAGCAAATTACTTGGACGAACCTGTTTCCATTAATGTGGTATCAGAAACTAAGGCCAATTTTGATTTTCCAGCAGTCACTGTGTGTAAAAGTGACGCCTTTAAATTCTCCAGAAATATCCAATGGCTTGAAGTAAATTACAGTAAAACCTTTAAAAAAGAGGTTGCAGATTATTGGGAACTGTTGCAGTTGCCATACGTAACGGTGGAAAAACTTTGGAAGTATGCTGGACTTTATGCCTGGCAGATAAAAATTCAACAAATAATAGTAAGTAGCCAATCAGTGTGCATGATAACAGGCGTTATAAATAAACTAGGGATAAACAAGACGGAAAGCCAAATGGGTTCGAGAAGTGTTAAATAAATACGGATGAAAATTATTTTGGGCTTAAATGTCAGACTGTCGGAGCGGGGTATTAAACCGACGAAATTTAAACCAAAGCCCGAAGTCCAAGCTCTCAGCCATACCGACATGGTAGTGCCAGTATGGATTAGTGATAAAACTTCGGCTTTTGGTTTCAAAGGTCGTAGGTCAATACCTCGCTCAGGCAGTCTGACATTTAAGTCAATGTATAGTCACAGCAAAAAAAAAATGCCGTTTTTCGCTCTATGGAGGGTCTGTTCTGATTGTTGCTTATAACAATGCTAGTTTCGTAACAATACATCAGCTTTTGTATGAACCCATTAGAATTCGAATCAAGAGAAATATGAAACGGACCAGTCTTCTGTTGCACGTTACACATTGTTTGATTCCGTGTTACTTTAGCAAAGAGGTTCAAGCCCTTGCAGTAAAAAATTATATTAGTTTGGGGGGGGGGGGGGCATTGAGGCTTAATGGGGCTTAGTTTTGGAGTTAGTTCTGTATCTGAAATAATGTTACCTAACTGAAGCCTACGATTACAACTGAACAGAACTAAAACACAACACTTTTTTGATTTTTTTTGTAAGGTGGATGTAAAAACTTTGAATTCAATAAAAAAAAAATTGTGAGTAAACGAACAAAGAGAAATATGAAGTCAACTGAAATAGAAGGAAAATGTCGAATTAACGTCCTTCGCAACGGCTAAGATTATATACTAAAATATTGACTCCCTGATAGAGTAAGAGCCTACAAACGGTAAAAGTAAGACGAGCAAAGTAAACTTGTTGGAGGCTTAGGTTATCTCGGGACGGGGAGAGATAACTATTTTGCTAGGACATACCTAAAATCTTGTAAACTACAAAGGATGACAATGACAACGACTGACGAAAAACTTTACACAGTAGTGGACATAGTGGTTTAACACATTAACTTTTATCATTAACTGTTATCACTAGCATGTGTCATAATCTAAAGAAATGGAAATTAGCTAAAATGCAAAGGAGCCAACATTGTGAACAGCTAAGAATAACAAGTGAGCAGCATTTTTATCGAAAAAACTCCAAGTGCGGGCATTAAACCCGGGTCTTAGGATTGGTCCTCCAGTGCACTAGACCACTATGCTAACTCGGTACTATCATAGTTGCTGCTAAGTGTTCTAGTGCATTGAAGACCTAATCCAAATACCCGGGTGAAATCCCCGGTTTCACGATGGCACGTGAATATTTTGGTCACATTTGCTGCTCACTTGTGATTCATACCTGGTGACAGTGTTGGTGCCTCTGTGTTTCTTTATTTAATATGAATCTAGTTTAACAAAACTGAGCAATTTTATAAACAAACATATGTCTGATCTAGAGCAAAATGATTTTTAGTATCGTGGTTAACATAATCGCAGATAATTTTAACTGATAAATGTATTGCCTCTTGCATAATCCCAGAAAAGAGTCATGCATGGGTGAACATGGAGCAACTAGTAGTAAAATAACACGCTAAAAAACAGTGAAAGTTCAGCAAGACAGGCCTAAATCTGCATCAGGCATATTCTCAGATTAATTTTGAGAAATGTTATACCAAAAAATTATTCACCATTCACCGTATTTAGTGCCTGTGTGTCATTGCCGATGTATCGCTTGCAATGCAACAATGATTACGTGCAGATATTATATGACAGAGTTCGATAGCAAGAACAAGACAAAATGCAAGTCAATTGTTGCAGTTGTGTCGTCCTGTTTTTTCTGCAAACATGCCAAGACATTTAAGCCAGCTTCAAAAAGGACAACTTATGGGACTCTACGAAGCAGAAAGGTCAACTCATGAAGCTGCCGTCGCGTTAAACTGTGACGACAGTACAGCAAGAAGGTGGCGAACAAGATGGGCAGTCGATCATAACTTAAATAGAAAAGTGGGAAGTGAAAGACAAAGATGCACCACAAACGAAGACGATGACGGAATTGTGATGGAGTCGTTAAATGATCCGTTTAAGACGTCGACAGACATAAAAACCTAACTTCAACTTCCTCATTCCTTATCGACCATTCGAAGGAGGTTGTGTCAAGCCGGACTACATGGCAGGAAGGCAGCCAAAAAAAAAGAGAAATTAACCGAACGGCATATTGAACAACGCCTGCAGTTCGCACAGACTCATCTGAGCTGGACAGAAGACGAGTGGTTTCCAGTCGCTTTCAAAGATGAAAAGCCAGTTGTAGTTGGGTACAATGGCACTAAGTGGGTGAGACGACCAATTGGCGAAAGCTTGGATCCTGCATTTGTCCACGAGACAATCCGAAGTGGAAGATTCAGCGTACAGGTGTGGTGCTGGATGAGTGGTCAAGGACTAGGCAGTATTGTGCGGATCAGGGGGAACCTCGACTCACGACAGTATCTTCGAATTCTAAACGAAGTTCTGTTACCAGTAGCAGAAGCAAAGTTCGGAAACAACTGGGTCTTCCAGCAAGACAAGTCGCCAATACACACAGCTAACATTGTAAGTCATTGGGCTGCTACTTCTTTACGTGTTCCAGCATTGCAGTGGCCACCGAAGGGGGCAGACATGTCACCCATTGCGAACATGTAGGCTCAGCTTGTTGAGGAACTCAAACCCTCAACGGCTAGCAACCCAGAGGAACTATGGGACATCTGTGATACGTGGCAACGTCTAGGAAACCAACCAGACTGTTGTCTTAAAACTCATTGAGTCAATCCACGTAGAATAAATGAAGTAGTAAACAAGCATGGACAGTGGACCAAATATTAGCAAATTTAATATTATGTCTTAAAAGTGAACTGGTCATGAGTGTCAACAGCATTGCTTTTAACTGTATTTTTTCCCCCTTTGTGCACTTGAAAATATTCCTTGGTGTTGGGTTCGGGCCATACAACAAATAGTTGGTGGAGCGTACTCAGCAAGAAATAAGAAATGCTTGCAACCCAATAGCTCTGCAAACCTCTAACCTGCATGAGCAACTCATCAAAATGTGAAAAAAGGCTTATACTATATTATTTTTTTTTTTTTACTTTCTGTGGTCATTTAACTTTTACTTTTGGCTTTGTTGTTTCTTTGTTGTTATACTTCTGGCTCATGTTAATTAACTACCTTTTATTACTTATTTATTATTAATAGTTATTTATAACTGATTTTTTTTCAACTCCTTACTTAGAATTTTAAACGTATTTTTTATTTGTTAAAAAAAATTCCATCTTAATTAATGACGATATTAACAATGAATAAATGGCCATACTTTAAAGAAAATAGGCATTTGCAATAGTGAAAGGAAGAAATATCAAATGATGTGAATTTTCCAGCCTGTAACTTCACAAAAGATAAATTCCTATAAGTGAGTGAGTAGTGAGTGAGGGATATTGGCTGCCCTTTGGTGTCAATTTGCGGGTCGGCTGCCATCACCTCCAGAAACCTTGCCGATGTCGTCAGCCATTGTAACCACCAATACAAATTGTTTCAAATGTTTTTTACAGTTTTACATTTGAACTCGGTAAGTAAGCTAATGACTGATGTCTACTGATTTGTTTAACAGCATCACTGAAAAACTGCAAAAAAAAAGCACTAATCATCACGTATCATCCCTCATTAGGGTGAAGAACTGAAGGGAGGCTACTTACCTGAAAAAAAACCGTAAAATTAATTTAAAGAAAAATGGGCGATTACCTAAGGTGTGCATGGCTGTGTGTGTATCTAATTCTCGTTAATTCCAACCTATTTATCTAATATAAGAAATATATTACTAAATATTCATATACTACGAAACAAAACCGCTTTATGTTGTTATTTATATGTGAAGGCATCTAAATATTTGAAAGTTGGGCATGTATTAATCTGCATTTTTTTTTAAACCTGATGTAATAACACATTAAATAACTATTGGTTCTCATTTTTTAATAGTTCTAGTATTTGCCTTTTTGGTGGTTACACTTGTTGATGACAGCAGTAAGGGTTTCACGTGGAATTCAGCAACATTGCAGTATCAGAAACCTTACAAGAAAGCTTATTCATGCTCCTGTGTTTAACCTTATCTTAAACATCAGTCGAGTTTTTTCTTGCTTTTTAATACGAAGTAGAACAAATTTGCACATTACAAAAACGTGAAACTTTAAACCCCATTCATTAACCTTTTCCACAAGAAAAGAAATATTTATTTAAAATAACACAATAAAAGCACTTATAAAACTTGCAATTCTGTTATGGCTTGTGCCAAATTATGAAACAAAATTAGGTTTATATTTCAGATTTTTATGAATTTTTAGAAAATTTTTAACCAAATGAAGGGTCAGTAAGACAGAATGCTACGACAGGAATTTGTTTGTTTGTCTTAACTTGCAATGTTAGGCAAATGCTAATTCATGGCTTTAGAACAACAATAGAACCTATGCCTAGAGCTAATGCAAATCTTCTTGGCCAAACATCCTAACAATGTGTCTTCAAACCTATTGTTGCAATGATTCACGATACAAGAGAGGAGTTTTTTTTTACTGTGACTGTACATAAGTTTGCATTCGTATTTACATCAACAAACTAAATAAATAACTGAAACAGGGGGTTTAGTGCTAACTGGGTGCAGCTTTAAATAAATTCAAAATACTATGTATAAGTTGAAAAAAATTGTTGCTAAAATAGGGTAAAGTTAAGCACATTGTGATTTGCCATTTTATACAAGTATTACCACAACTTTATGTTTTCATTTCCTTACTTCGACTGTGAGGCACATGGTTATGTAAGCAGTTTGTTAGCAGTAAAGGGAAGTATAAAACAAGCCAAAGGAATAGTAGTAGTAGTAGTAGTCAGTAATAGTTCTGTGAACTGGAGTACACCTTGCTCTCGCCATTCACTGCAAGAAATAGGAAGCAACAAAAACATCTCACTGTAGGTGTCGCAAATCTTGTTTACTTGCATGTTTGATGAGGACAATGGCCAATCTTAGTCTTATGTGTCCAATTTTACATAGGTGGGCATTATCCATGCATTGTAATTTCATTTCCGTTTCCTGTCTCTAGAACCTTATAGAAAATACCATGTCCCATAATACCCATGTTATTTCACGGTTGTCAGGGGTGACCAAACCGTATTTAAGCAAAGGAGCCAGCATGCAAAATCAGAAAGCTTTCGCGCCAGTCAACTGGCTGGTCCCTTCGACCCCTGCTAGGTCTCCTGGTTAGGGGGATTACAGGTAGTTAGGTCTTTAGTAGAAACAATTTTGGTTAAGCCCCTTTAACCTAAATGTTTCCCCAACTTTACCAAGCCTCTTTACCCTAAGTTAATCCCAAAATTCCCCAGTTATAAGAGTTTTGTGTCAGTATAATTTGCATGCTCTCCCACTTTGTTACTTTACTTCAGTAGGCATTGTTTTTCACTCTATAGGATATCATCGTTATCAGAAATTCTTTTCCTAGTTTTTTGCAAATTTGACATTATTTTTTTCCCGAGGATCTGTATGCCCTAGCCATATAAAAAAGAAAACCATCCTTCGCAAAGCCATTTAACACACTCACAAATTTGTTGACTAAGTAGGGTGAATTATTTTTTGTTTGTGTTCAGCCAAAGAACTGATAACAGAATCGTGTGCTAATAATCATGATGTCTAATAGATTCAATGCTAATTGCCTATTTTCAACTGCTTGGGTTCCCGAATTTTATTAGCCTAGAGAAAAATCATTAAAAACCCGCCTGCATTAATGCCTAAATCTTCTATATTTAAAATTTGAAGTTTATCAGATGAATGGTACTTCGTAAATTGGGGCCAACGACATTGGCAAATTTCTGAAAGAACTGAAAATGAAAGGACATTTTATTGTTCTTGTTAAGTCTTTCTGTTGGTGCATTACTTGACCCCAGCACACAGATAATTCTTACAAAATAACAATCTTAAAAATGACAAAAAAAATCTAATTCGTTAAGAAAACAGGAGTTGGTGGTGTAAATATATGTGTAAATAAAATTTACAATAGCTTAAAGAAAGAAAATAAAAGTACGCTACGGGATTCTAACTGAGCACCTCTCGCACCGTAGGCTGCCATCATACCCATTGCGCCACGTTGAAACACAAGCAGAACTCGTTCTTAGAGACTAGCAAAATCGTATACATTTTTCGGAGGGACACGTGGTTGCGTTGTGGAGAGTTGTTTTCACTAAAAAGGTTACAACATGAGTTCATTCTTTTCACAAATACTTAAGAAGTAAGTTTAGAAAGATGCCTTGGTTAAGGATTGTGTGTTTGTTGTAGAACTTTAGCATAATGAATGACAAAAGAAGAGAGCCACAACTTCGTGCGACCATTCCCATGACCTTCCAACACGCCAGCTGAATTCTTATTATAATCTAACTCCTTTTTTTTTAAAAAGCTTACAAAAAAAGGCTTAAATGCTTAAAGTCTAATTCTTAGTGGAATAAGCAGG
>JAHWFP010089350.1:0-14736 GCA_023313725.1 Lithobius niger
GCGTGTGGTTGCTCTCTTTTGCTCTCCCCGAATGGACTTACTACACAGAAACCAATTTAAATTAACTGACCCTGGTAAATTGATATTTTTATATGCCGACGAAACAAGCCGATATGCCGAAACAAGCCGATATGCCGATGAAAATAAGCCGACATTTTTATATGCTGACATTACCTGTTTTAATTGTAGCATTCATCAGACCTATGGTGGTGGGCCATGGTAATGTATACCCTTGCTATGAGCTGGCTGCCCCAGAATCAACAGACTCAGATAACCATAAACATCGAAGAGGCGGATGAGTAGGGCAGGATCAGTTTTCGGTGTTGTCATTTGATGAAGACCAGTAAGGCAGTCAGTCGAAGAATGAACGTGGAGAACCGGAACAGTAGAAGTCGTGAACATGGAAATCGTCCATAATGGGTGGAAAGAGCGGGCAAGTCTGCTTGGAGATCGCTTAAGTGGGCGGAATGAAGGGACGAAAGTATACTAAATGTAAGGGGCGTTGTCCCGTAAAGTGTTTCTAGAAAACCGGAGTGGAACGACAAAGCCCGGACCACTATCTTGGAGTGAGGAGGAAGGTTCTTGTGAGTTTGATGCAGCTGGGCCATGGAGGGAGACTACTGCCGGAACAGGAGACTCTGGGTACAACGGTTGCTACGGAGTACGGAGGGACCGTAGTTGTAGAATCTTTCGTACATGTAGAAGCACTAGAGCTAGAAGGAGGACGTTGTTTGTGAGTTTTAGCGGACAGAGCGGCGTGACCATAAGGAGAACGTCTGGACTTGGAGCGAGCACTATGGTCGATGGGCCACTACGGAAACGGCGGAAGGGGAGACAGACATCATATTTAAAATTTCACCAAGATGAGCTCTGCCTTTAAGTGAGTGTCACTGCGCTAATGGCGGTCAATTTCATCTGCAAGTCGTATTCGATGCTCTGAGAAAGTCAATTGAAAAAGTGCATGATTCCCTTCATGTGAACGAGACAACTCGGACAAAGTATATTGAGCTGCCGTTAAGAGAGATGAAATATTTTGATCAAGGCCAGGTTCATCCTGTGTAGAAAGATGCAGTCTCTTAGTGATAGCACTGCGGAGGCTAGAGAAAGAGTCGAAGGGCGAGGCGGGCGGTACAGCACGGAGGGAGTCGAAGATGCAGAAACTTTAGTAGAGGATCGGCATCGTTTCTTTATTGGCTGGGTCGGATTTTTGATAAGTTAACCCTTAGTGTCCTTTTACGGACGATGAGATGACGATGGAGGCGATCCTACAGGAGGGGTCTGGCAGGGTTTGGTAGTGTCATCCAATGGACTTTTTTTGTGGAGGTGTGGAAGCACTGTTCATAGAGGACAGAACGGTTGTCCCCAGTTTTGTAAAACAAGAAGCCGTGGAAGGGTAGCGGAGGCTAGTAGGGAAGCAATACGCGCCGACTCATGGGCCTTACCAGCCAAGCGTTCTTTTGATAATTTTTGAAGGTGCTCAATTTTCTTCCACAGATCAGGCGAGATCGTTTTACATATGGAACATGTGTTAAGAGTACCAGTTGCACGTCCGGTAATTCTGACACACTAGGTGGGCGTCGAGATGCTTCTTCAGAACCAAGAATCCTGGACATTTACATTGTGTGGACTGTCCGATCGAGGCACAATAAGGCGGGAAGGAGAGGGAGGTGGTGGTTCCGTAGTCGACGTACGAGGAATATTTAAAGACGCATCCACAGAAATGGAAGGTGTGTGGTCATTCCCATTCTCAGTATCAGAGGATCCTGTAGTGTTCACGGGAACCAGGGGTCCACGATGGAGATGTAGTCCAGAGAAGAAGGCGAACAATAATGGGCGTTGTCACGAACAACCGTTTCCTGTAACACAGTAGAGCAGCACTGCATGTGTTTTCGCGCCACACGTTGTGACGTGTGGAGAATCCCCTTCATAAAAGAAGGGTCCCTTGGGAAAGAGAACGAGCAGCAACGCAGAGAAAAGGGACAGGCTAGAGCCGAACAGACGAGTGCCGAGGATCAATTAGTGACTCTTGTAACTCAAAGGAGCTGGTGAGAAGCCTTGTGGGGCGGCGAATCCGACAAGGGTACATTGTCAAGGACAGATTATCCCAGTGTTAGGTTTGGTCATCCTTTCTTTGTCCCCTCCCCCCCTTTTTTTGTGTGCGACAGAGTAGTCATCCGCAGAAAAAGGGGATGCAAGTGGTGTTGAAGAACAGGAGGAGCGAGTGGAGGGCTCCTGTCCGGAAAGGCTGTAAGCCGAATTATGGTCCGAAGAGCAACATCCGAAATGAATGATGGCGGGGATAAGCCAGAGGAAGATTCCCCCCGATTTTTGTTGAAAAAGCGAAAAAAGGATGATCCGGATGGAGAGACAGTTGGGCGTGAGCGGACCGGAACGATGTAGAAAAGCAGCCGGAAAGGGACATAGTAATTATCGTGGTTGATGAACCGGAGAACCGGGAAGGGGCAGGGGCCCACGAGGGACCAGTAGGAACTGACGGTTCGTTCGACATATAGGAACGGTGATCTAGGTGATCTGAATGGTGAACGGGAAGGTCGGTTAGTTTAGTGGCGTCTATTTATTTTTTTTGTCTGGTGTACTGAGGTTCCGTCATGGTAAGTCAAGATTGTGAAAGAGGCCAGGTAGAACTATCCGAAATTTTTCCAGAAAGGTAAGATAGAACAGAGAAAAACGGCCCAGGTAAAACTGGCCCAAGTTGGAAGGCAGAGGCACTGCAAGGGACAGGGGACGCAGTGACCATTGCTAGGCATCGTCCTCGTGTAATTCGAAGTGGTAGCGGATGTAGACTTATAAGAGGGAAGCTCCCAGATGGAACAGGTGGCATGGCTGCTTGGACCAACAGCCATCCTGTCGTTAGACTGTGTTGACATCATGAAGGAACAAGGAGGGGCTGTTGTAGTCCCAACTGTCAGCAGGTGTTCATGCCACGCTTGGCGCATGGCAAGGTAATGGCCCAAACGGGCGTTGTAACGGCGGACGCTACGACGGCTCAGGTGCTTGTAGCGCCTCCGGTTTCCTGGTTTGGCACGGAGATTCAGCTTAAGGTGTTGCGGTGATTATTGCGACTTTTACGGCATAAGCACAGCAAGGGCTACTGTCCCAGCATGGGGGATGGAGCGCAGGGTCCTATATTAAAGGGGCCTAACCTTAATACTGCTGGTAAATTGCTGCCACCAGCGATGGAAATTTAACCGTTTATCAAGAGCTAAACTAAAAATGGTTTACATATTTATTTACACTTAAACAGTTAATCGACTAGCAAACGAACTGAAGTTAAAAACTCCTGGTTTTTATTATAACAACAGAGAATGAAAAGCACACTTTACATTTAGTTTGCACGAAAGCTTTTGAAATAAAGTATTTAAAAAGCACTAGTTTGAATTTACAACATGTAATTCGTTTTCACAAGTTTTTACTAAAACGACGTTTGTGTTTCAGAATAAAACAACCACTTAATTTTTCGAATAGAAAAAGCAATACTGAACGCTCCGCAGAGTCGTCCGCAAGATTGAACAGCCCAGGCTGGTTACAATCTATCAAACAGTATGTTTCAAACACGCATGAAAGATCAACCGTTTCACAGTTTTGTTTCTAAGTGATAAAACAGAGCCTTAAACCTCCCAGAGTTGCTGTTTACAAGTCAACTCCTCAAATTATAAAAGCCTCGGCTACTTATAAAGTCCGTCTGGAGTGAATAACCAATGAATCCCACACAAAGATCAAACCGTCAGTTATTTGATTTAAAGTTTAAAACAAATAAGAAAGATTTTGGTTTTTAGTAAGAGAACCACTCTGACGTTATGGGGTGAGAAACCTAAGATGCCGCTACAGGCGTCACCACCATAATATTCCCTAGCTAGAGAGAGTTTAAGTTACGAATTTAAACTAAAATTTAGACTTGGGGGTCCTAAATTAAATTTTCAAAAGCTAACAACAAACATACGAACCACTACCATCGTGCCCGGCATGGCATTCCCCGGACATGGCGTCTCCACTCCCGACTGGCGTGACCCTTCTCTAGCTTGAGATCTGTGAGCTGTGCTAACTATGCATTCTGGAGCTGGGGTTTTATGCACATTACCGGAAGTAAGCGCGGACTCGCGGGGTAGCTACGGGGGTCTGATTGGCTGAGGGCCTTGAGAACAATGGAAAGTGGGAGGAGAAGTCGGTTGAACAAAGGGACTGGGCGCAGAGCCGTTTGAAGGAGTAGGAACATGTAAAACGGAAAAAGATAGGCCTGTTTTGAGTTTCACTCAATTGAACTTTCGGAAATGGGCCTTTTACTTTGTATTATTGGCTACGGATTGAATATTTACACGTTTGTAACGTGAATAGGCTCTTGTTAAAGCTTGTTACTTGGCTTTGGGTAATGTCTAGAACATTACTATTAGATTAAACAAGCTTTTAACGGTAAACTGCAGTGTTAAACACCACAACTAGTTTTGGCTGGGGAGGGGGGCAAAAAGGGTTTTTCGAAGTTTTTTGCACAGTTTGACTTTCGGAATTGCTTAGAAACAGATCTTTGCAAGAATTCTTTTGGTTTTAATAGTAGTTCAAGCTATCAGTATCATTTGGTTGGGTCCAGTCGGGCTGAGAGGAGAACTAAAATAAACATATATACACTGAAAAATTCGTGTCCGGTAGAATGCCAGGTCGTAATACGTTTATACGTTTGGACATATGGTAGCGTTTCTGGGGGCAAAAGATTATTATAAAAAGGCTAAATGAATGAATAGTTTAGTTTAATTATATGCTAAAATGCATAAAGTTAAAGTGGAGGTTTGAACCTTAAAGTTAACGGACAATGTTTGATCTAAGTGGAAATTTTTCATAGTAGTTGCGATCGTTCAAACACAATAAAAAATATCACACCTCAAAGATGGTTGTCCTTATATGGACACAGGGTTCAGTACCTTTTCCCTATCACACAACTAAGCTAGTGTTTGGGCTTTATGCCCGAAAAATAAGAGTAATGAAAGTACATAAATACAGAGTTCAAATAACGATGGCGGCCATGAGGCATTTAGCGCTGTCGGTGGTTTTGGTCGGTTTTCAAATGCAGTTTTAATGGTCTTCCAGGTGGAAAGTTCAAAATCGGGCTTCCCCAAGAGTCTTGTATTTGGACTGGCTATTAAATGTCGAAGAGTTGGAGAGAATCGGACCATTATTGGAAAAAAGGCCAGATATGCCTCGGCGAGGCATTTGGATGCCTCAAGAAAAAAAATTTCAATTTTCTTGAAAAACAGGCGTTTTTCGGTGGCGCTCGTTTACAGCGTGCGGGCCAACTGCCGTAATGGGCCGAAGCTGCAGAAGTGGCCGTGGAACAGGCTTCGGAAGAAGTGGACGGCCTGTCCGACGAAGCAGGGCAGTGGGCGAGACGTCCGGCGTGAACGGACGGAGAGAAGGAGGCCATAGCAATAGGCCGAATCTGCAGAATCAGCCGGGAACCAAGTGCTATAAAAAAACGAACAAATCGCCTGCGAGATTTTCGGTGAACGGGTGGCTCAAGTGAAGGTTGCTATATTCAAGATCAAGGGCCCAAGGTGGCTAACCCCCTTTTTAGTCACGATTCGGGGCCAAGGTGGCTAAACCTTTTTTTAGTCACGATACGGAATCAAGGGGCCAACGCCTACCACTATGCTCATTTTTGGCCACGGTTTGAGGTCAAGGACCAAGGTTTCTGTACCTTTCTTGGCCACGGTTTGGGGTTAGAGACTAAGAACAAAGACTGGTCACAAATTGGGGCCAACAGCTAGGTCACAAGGCCTTCATTTGGTCCTATGTTTCATAAAGGCACAACTGGGAACCCACTGGGGCCAATAAAATTGGCCCTTTCAAGACCCCAGTTTGATCCCACCCATGACCAAATTTTTCTGAAGGAGTGCTTGACTTCAGCTGGAGTAGGGCTTGATGAAAGCTTTTCGCATAATGCGTTGACAGTTGTGTTTAAAACGTTGGCCTGAGATGCGGCACAAAGGCCGAGACGAAGGCATTTGCCACTGTCGAAAAGAAAGTGAGCTGGAATATCAGCTTTCCTAGCATGTAAACAGCCGTTCCAAAATCCAGTTTGACTTCAGCTGTTAAAAATTCCGATTGAGGATAAGTTTCAAAATTCTTCGCTTGGGTTGCTCCTTCGCCGAAAGGAATGACAATTCTCAGCCCGGTCTGGGTGGTGGTGCTCATCCTTATCGAGCTCTAGTAATTTTCCTCGTCCCAAGATGGTGCTATTGTTGCGGAGCAAGCAGGTGAGCAGTGTGGTCGACTGACCGAGAAGGGAGCGAGACTTGACATTTTTTTCACGTAGGCCGAAGCCAAAACCGGTTGAAATGTCTTGTAAAGAAAGCAGTCGGGAGCTGTGTCCTCGACAGTCTTGAGGAGTCCGAAAGCGGAATAGTCGATGGGTCGTCATTAGGGTGGTCCTCGAAAAATAATTTTTTAAAAATTTTTTTGAATTTTTAAGGTCTTTCCCCCCAAAGTTCTTCCATTATGGTCAAAAACGTCAAAATACCAGAGTTGCCTGGTTAATTTTGGTTTCTATTGCCCTTTGAAAAAATACATTACCTTATTTTTAGCTTTCTCCCTCTCCAATGCTGTTTCAACTAGAGATTAAACAAAGTTCTTCCGGTTCGCCTACATTGAATATATAGTCGAAGCGGAGCGACAGAGCTCATCTTTTCGACACCTCTACCCTGCCCAAATGGCAACGAGAGGGGAGGAGGGCGGGAGCCAGGTAACGTATTTTTTCAAAGGGTAATAGAAACCAAAATTAACCAGGTAACACTGGTATTTTGACGTTTCTAGTTGCCTTGAAAAAATCCATTACCTTATTTTTAGCATTCCCATAGACTCCGTCAAGGCAGAGGGTCATTTGATCCGAGTCCCCTCAGGTAGCGACCGGCCCCTGGAACACAAAGTGAATTCCAGCGTGCACAGGGGTTAAAGTACACGGCGGGCTGCTATGAAAGGCCCAACGCGGTACAAGCCGTCGGCATGGTGATGGCGCCATGAGGCAGATTCCATGATGTCCGTGATGGAGATATTGCTGAAGTGAGCCCAGGAGGTAGAAATAGCACGAAGTTCACGTGCCGTAACTTTAATACCCTCCGTGACACAGTTGACATCAATAGCGTCGTAAGCCTGGAGGATCACGGTTTTGATCCAGAAAGCAATCATGCGAGCGGAGGTTTCCCCAGTCTTGCTGCTGAACGGAGGAAAAAGTTGAGTACGTTCCCTACGTACAGGATGGGACGCCTTTAAGTAGAAGCGGACGGCTCGTACAGGACAGAGAGTTCGTTCTTGGTCATCGCCCAAGATGCTGGAAAGCGAAGGGATGATGAAAAGATGCGTTCGGTCAGAGGGCTTCTGTGTTTTTGCGCAGAAGGAGGAGCAAGGCGTCAGGGTAACACCTTTGAAATCCGGTAGGAAAAGGCAGTCCCGTTACCTGGCGGAAAGGGCTTGTAGTTCGCTGCGGCGAGAGCAACTAGAAACACGGTTTTCTTGGTAAGATGGCTAAGACGTGTGGAGGCCAAATTTTGGTAGGGGTCAGCCATCAAGACCGTTAAGACAATGGAAAGGTCCCAGTTAGGGAACCTCTTGGGGACACGAGGACGATCAAGCTGGAACTAGTGTATCAGAGATGAGATCTTGTAATCTGTGAGGAGGTCGGTATTTCCAGCTGCTTTGAAGACGGCGTTCAAGGCTGACTTATAAACTAAGATGGTAGATCCTTTCAGTCCTTCGTTAAATAAGGAGGTCAGGAAGCGGAGGAGGTCGGGCATAGGAGAATGGACCGGATTTACCTGCTGTGAGATACCCCAATGAAATCATCGTTTCCAATGGCTGTTGTAAATTTTTGTAGTGGAGGAAGGAAGCGATACGAGAGGCCTCGTCTTCAATAATGCCTATTAAGCGGAGGAGTCGGATGATAGTAGCCACCCGTGAAGGCGTAGCGACGGTAGATTCGGGTGGTAGACTTGGCCGTGTCCTTGAGAGAGAAGGTTTCGTTGTGCTGGTAGTTGGCGAGGTGAGTCTATGAGGAGTGACAGGAGGAGTGGAAACCATGCTGCGGAAAGCCAGTTCGGAGCAATTAAGAGGAACCGCCCCGCGCATCTGGCGATCTTGTGGAGGACGAGAGGAAGGAGGCGCGGGGGAAGAAATGCATAAGCATGGAGGTGGTTCCAGTCGAGAGTAAGAGCATCCATTGCCCAGGCATGAGGATCCGGAAACGGGCTGACAAACAAGGGAAGTCTGTTGTTGAACCTCGTGGCAAAGAGGTTCATCGTAGGACGATGCCAAAGGACAAAGAGAGCACGGCAGACTGAGGGATTGAGAGCCCATTCGCTGATCGGAGGTTTCTTGCGAGAGAGGGAGTCGGCTGTGACATTCAGGGATCCTGGAATATAGAGCGGTAGTAAGTGAACATGGTTGGCGATTTGCAATATTGGGAGATCTCGGAGGTTATCTGGTGGAGGGAGGGGGAATGCGTCTCACTGCCCTTGCAGAGGTATTCCACCGCTGTAGTGTTGGCGATGTGAATATGTACCACTTTGGAGGATAGAAACTTATGAAAATGGTGGAGACCAAGGAGGACCGCCCGAAGGTCGAGGTGGTTAATGTGTTCGGTTGTTCCGGGGGGCCATTGGCCGGAGGCTGTGAAATTGTCGTTAAAAAATTCTGAATAAAGGCAATTATCGAGGATGTGAGGGCAGCAGGTTCGTTGCTGCTAGGGCGGAGAAAGTAATTTTGTGGCCAAGATGAGGCGGAGGATGATCTTCGTCTAAATTAGGAAGTGAATCATTTTCTTAGGAGGATGCTGCCAATGCAGAGGAAAGCGGTGAAAGTGTTGTGGATTGGCCTAAGAACGGAGGCTGGTGTGATAGTTGGTTGCGGAGGCCAAAACCAAATCCTGTCATCAGATCCCTGTTTGAAAGGGAGTGTGACGTACTCAGGGAGTAGACGATTGAATCCAAGAATAATCTCAAACCCAATTTACTCCTTACTGCATAGCTAGGGGACTATGCACTGAGAACACATATTAGGCATAAAACACAAGTTTAGGAGCTTGGTCTTATCCTGAGCCGAGTCCAGGGAGACAACCTTTCGAGTCGTTTGCCCCACACCAAGTGGCTTCCCATGGTCCCTGCCCTCGTATTTATGCGTGGGCCAGAACAATAGAAGTCGCCTGAGGCATTACATTGCGTAACCGCTAACAGGTTGGAGCCGGCTCTGACTGGTTTTGAACAATAGAGTAGCCTCGTTCCCGGCTGTTGGCGTTCGGCCAAGTTCCGGTGTAGACGGAAGTTGACAGGATGCCAAGTAGCTCATGTAACTGCAAGGTACACCATGTGCGTTCACACAAGGTGCACCCTGCTATTCGTAAATAGCGTGTTGCATCTCCCCCACCCTAAGTTTTTGCTTGGGGGAAGGTAGACCTACCTTATGTATTACTCAGTACCCTCTAAGCCTGCAATAAGGTTTATAAAGTTAGTTCAAAGTACATTTATTTAAAACAAACAAACACACTTTACAAAAAGTCCCTAAAATTTTAACCCTCATGGTCTTTAGCCATGTGTCAGTTTAGCTCTTCTAAGCTAAAAAAAATTTTTTTTTTAAATCACAACATGTTTCAAATCCTCCTGGGAACTACGCCCAGTCTCAATAAGCTAAATTCACACTTCCAACAAGCTTGTAAACAACCCCAAACTTAACAAGCAACAATAACAACCGCCGCACCAAACATAACAATGTCCTTCGTTTCCAAACGCCGTAACAACAGTCCTTTGTCACAATCATACCAAAGAAATTGGTCCCCATCCGGTTTCCAAACATCCCCGAAGATTTCCTTCACCGTTCGCCACCTGGTGACGCCCTTCCAGCTAGTTGAGACGCTTCGCAGAGGATGTCTTTAATTAACCAGCCGGACGGTCTCCAACACATAGCTTCCCGATGAAAGTCCTTCCCCAGAGAGCTCTTCCACCATCCTGGATGACCTCTTTCCCACAATGTATTCACAATGTTGCTTCGCAACGGTACATGAATAAACGCACTTGTTTCACACATATCCACAACGCCAATTCGATGGAATTTTTGTCCGAGCGTTCCACTCCAGGGTCCCGCCTGGGAACGTGCTGGCACCTCCTGCCCATGCCTCCTAGGATGGTCAATCGTTGACCTCCATTTTCGGACTGCATTTACGACGCACTCCCCTTTGTAGTCCACTCCACCGAAGAATACACTTCCACCTCACTCCAATACGAGCGTCCACAACTTCACCACTCACTCCAATACGAGCGTCCCGACTCTGGGTCTCACGCAGGCCGCCAAATTGTGGCTGCCTTTCGGTGCACCCATTGTCCATGCCACTTCCGGCCATCACGTCATGGTCGGCATCGCGGCATCTCCACAACACTTGCAGTCCATTCTGCATCCATCCACGAAATACGCACAAAGTCCATCTTCGTTGACTTCCACACAGCCACCCCATACATGCTTTCCACGTTTCCTGATGACGACTCCATGGTGGTCCCATCCATCGGTAGGGCCCTCTCGAGCGGACGAGCAAATGGGAGCCACCGTCAAATTCGTGCAAAGCACGTCCAGCAACCAGATAGTCAGTGAGAGAGAGAAAAATTGGCGCCCCCTCCCACTGCATTCTGTGGTGTACATTTAAGGGTCTTTTTCACCCTTTTCTGCTCACCTGCTGGGACCAGTAATGTTCAAACATTCAGCAGAAATTCCGGAATTGTGGTCGTCCGGAGTGCCTCTGGTTTCAAGGGGGGTTTGGTTGCCACACCACCTACCCTATCACGCGTCGAACACTCTACCCCAATCCAATCCGTTCATTCAACCTAATTCTCCAATCCATTTTCATAGATTGTGCCCTTAGACCGCAGCACTCACATGCTGGTAAAGTGCATCTGGCCAACGCCACTAGAGCGAGCCTACAGCTTTAACCAAACACGCTACGTAGAGCTTGACCTCGCACTGCCATCCCGCATGCGGGTAGAGTTCCCCACTGAGGTTCTCCCACATTTAAAAAGAACTACCGTAAACGCTCGAGTAAGCGCCCACCCCCCTAAAGTTGACAATCCATTGTTAAAAGGAGGATGGGCGTTTAATCGAGCGAGGGCCTATCCTGAAAAATGCAAAAATAACCTAGTGGGCGTTGATCGAAGGGGGGAAAACGTACTTGGGGGATTCAGACTAGTCTATTATTGGAAGAGTGAGTGGGGAGAAGTGTGGATTGGAAGAGTCAAGTCTTTGGCAAAAGTAAGTCAGCAGTGATATGGGGGTTTTCCCGACCTCAGTCAAGTGAAAATTAAAGGGATGGGCGTTTAATCGAATGTAAGCCTAGTTCAGACTTGAGTGAAAAAGTGGGTGGTGGGCGTTTATTCGAAGATGGGCTCTTACTCGAGCGTTTACGGTACCGTCGTAGCCTTCACGTCACCAAGTCTAGTGACCAGACGCCGAGAGTGTCGTACTCCCATATCGCGTCTTTTACGGAATAAACCATTCCGTCGGGATCGTGCTACACGCCTTACATGCCCTTACCTCACACAGTAGTAGTATAGCTGACCCTTTAAGGCCAACTAACCTAAACAGTGTGTCTGCTACCGAGCTGAACAATCACCTGAAACTAAAATAATTCTCGTCAGTCTCATGAAAATACCTTTTCAGAACTGCCCCTTAAATTAGTCTCCGTCCGTGTGCTTCATAGCTTGTTTTGAATTGATTCCTTCCGGTCAACCAAAGCTCCGCCATGTACACACAGGTGCTTCCCTGCATAGCTGATCCGCGGTTTTTGCCTAGATCGCTCTGCATAAAAGCCTTCAGTAACCACCCTATTTTCGGTTTCTCCTTGTTCCACAACAAAACAAAATATGTTTCTTTCTGGATCGCCACCGCACATATTCCTGCGTGCATGATTTAAGAAATCTGCAGGCAGCGTATATGAGGATGCGATCTTCGTTTGTACGATATAATAAAAATGTGCTTTCTTTTTATATGCAACAAACGGGTCAAAATGCGGCAGCCTGTTCACGCTCTTATTCCAGGTTTTGTTACCCAACAAGGTTGTGGACTGATGTAACGGCGGACGCTACGACGGCATAGGTGCTTGTAACGCCCCCGGTTTCCCTGGTGTACGTGGAGTTTCAGCTTGAGGTTTCGACGGTGTTTACGACGACTTTTTTCGTTATACAACACAGCATGGACACTGTCCCAGCATGGGGGATGAAGCGCCGGTCCTAATTAAAGGGGCCTAACCTTAAACTGTCGGTATCGCTGCCACCAACGGTGGATTTAACTGTTTAACTAGCTAAAATCTAAAAATGGGCTACATATTTAATTTTACACTAAAATACAATTAATCAAGTCTAGCAAACGACTGAAGCTTAAAACTCCTGGTTTTATTTTTTGCGACAGAGAATGAAAGTACACTTTACATCATAGTTTGCTTCGAAAGCTTTTGAATACCAATTATTTAAATAGGTAACAAGTTTACATTTACATAAAGTAGCAAGTTTGAATATACACTTAGTATTTCTTAAATTCAGACAAACACACTTGGTTTGAATAAAGTTTTAAATTTTCACATTAGAAAAAGTAAATCATGAGTGCTCCCGGAGACACCCGCAAGACTAAACAGCCGCAACTGATAGTAGTCTATCTGACAGTATGTTTCTTAAGATCAACCGTCCACAGTTATGTTTCTAAGTTTTCCAAGCACAAAAAGATCAACCTCCCTTAGTTCCCTCGAGAACTGTTCTAAGTAATAAAAAGCCCGGCAATTTTACACTTAGGCATCAGTTTGTTTCAATTTGCCTTCCACAAAGATCAAACCGTCATTTAGTTTAGATTAAAAATCCATTTAAAATAAACTGGAAAAATTTGGTTTTTAGGAAGAGAACCACTCTGACGTTATGGGGTGAAGAAACCTAAGATGCCGCTACAGGCGTCACCACCATAATTTTCCCTAGCTAGAGAGTTAAGTTTACAATTAAACTAGAATTTAGAATATGGGGGTCCTAAATTAAACTTTCAAAAGCTAAACTATAACATACGAACCACCACCATCGTGCCCGGCATGGCATTCCCCGGACATGGCGTCTCCACTCCCGACTGGCGTGACCGGTCTCTAGCTTGAGATCTGTGAGCTGTGCTGACTGAGCTCTCTGGGGCTGGGGTTTTATGCACATTACCGGAAGTAAGCGCGGACTCGCGGGGTAGCTACGGGGGTCTGATTGGCTGAGGGCCTCGAGAACAATGGAAAGTGGGAGGAGAAGTCGGATGAACAAAGGAACTGGGTGCAGAGCCGTTTGAAGGAGTAGGAACATGTAAAACGGAAAAAGATCGGCCTGTTTTGAGTTTCACTCAATTGAACTTTCGGAAATGGGCCTTTACTTTGTATTATTGGCTACGGATTGAATATTTACATGATTGCAACGTGATTAGGCTCTTGTTAAAGC
Organism: Lithobius niger; assembly: GCA_023313725.1. NCBI lineage: Eukaryota > Metazoa > Arthropoda > Chilopoda > Lithobiomorpha > Lithobiidae > Lithobius > Lithobius niger. The sequence continues at coordinate 13,485 of JAHWFP010089350.1, forward strand.
TTATTACTTGGCTTTGGGTAATGTAGAGAACATTACTATTAAATTAAATAAGCTTTAACGGTAAACTGTAGTGTTAAACACCACAACTAGTTTTGGCTGGGGGGGGGGCAAAAATGGGGAATTCGAAGTTTTTGCACAGTTGGACTTTCGGATTTGGTTTGAACAGATCTTTTTAAGAATTCTTTTAGTGTTTAATAGTAGATCAAGCTATTTGTAGGTTTCGGTGGGTCACAGTCAGGTCCAGAGGAGAACTAAAATAAACATATATACACTGAAAAATTCGTGTCCGGTAGAATGCCAGGTCGTAATGTGTTTATACGTTTGGACACATGGTAGCGTTTCTGGGGGTAAAAGAATATAAATAAAGTATAAATGCGGTTAAATAAATTAGCTTAATTGAATGCTATAACGCATTAAGTTACAGAGAACATTTAACGTTTAAAAGTTTAAAGTTAAAATTCGATCGTTGTGGAAATTTTCCATATGGATTGCGGCCGACAAACACAATAAAAAATATCACACTTCAAAATGGTTGTCTGTACAAGCCTCATACAATACACTAAGCTAATATGTTTGGGCTTTTTGCCCTAAAAGAAAAGAATAAAATGAAGATACAGAAATACAGAATTTTATAATGGCGGCCATGATGAAAGTGCGATGTAGTGAGTTTGAGGTGATCTTCAAACGTAGTTTTATGGTTCTTCCTGGTGGAAAGTCCGGATTTGGGCTTCCCCAAGAGTCTTGTATTTTGACAGGCTATTAAATGTCGAAGAGTTTGTGGAAATCGGGCCATTATTGCGAAAACGGCCAGATATGCCTCGGCGAGGCATTTGGGTGCCTCGAGAAAAAAAATTTCATTTTTGGAAAAACAGGCGTTTTTCAGTGGCGCTCGTTTACACTGATGCCTCATTTTCGGTTGCCCAGTTACCGTCTTAAATTGTAAGCCTTTTCGTAGCTTCACAATTAATTTCGATCAACTGACAATGGCCCTGACAAGGTCCAATTTTGAAAAAAATTCGTATTTGACCAGAACTCCAGTCAATTCCTAATTTTTCCCTTTTCAAAACCCATTCTTTGGTCAGTTAAATCAGTGGTTAAGGCCGCACTGCGGATTTGAATTTTCGGATCCAAATCACAAATCTTTCTCACCTACTAACCCTCCAAAGTTATGTCTGTAACAATTCGTAATCTAAAGCCTACTGACAGCTACTAGATTAAACCAATTTTACAGCCCTCCATTCCCTGCCATCCA
>JAHWFP010089350.1:19736-58734 GCA_023313725.1 Lithobius niger
TTCAAAAGTGCGTCCTTCACTTTTTCAACTCTTACAAATATCTGTGTAGCGATTTTGTTTCACTACTCAGTGTTTTGTGAACATCTTTATTTTCTTTTCAGAAAAATGGTGACTTTATTCGAGCCGTCCTTTACCATCGGTAAAGAATAAAGCGCGGTTTTTTGTAAATCTCGTAGAGTCTACAAATTACCTCCCAGTTTAACGTTAATTACTTGCGTAATAAACGGGGTTATCATTTTGTTATAAACCGGAAGATTTCAATGACAAAAAGAATGACCCAAAGTTGGTTTGTCGCATTTTGTAGCTTTCAACTCTCGAAATATAACTTCCCAAACAATTTTCGCTTGTTATTTTTTCTCCCGACTAGGTAAGAAAAATTTTGCAAAAATCATCCGCACACGATTTTTTATTTCATGTTTTTTCCATCCCGAAGGTTTGGAAACATGAACTTGCCTATCCCGAAGGTTTAGGTTCAAATGCCGGACAGGCCCCCAAAATATGTGACGTACTCGGGGAGTAGACGATTGAATCCAAGAATAATCTCAAACCCAATTTACTCCTTACTGCATAGCTAGGGGAATATGCACTGAGAACACATATTAGGCATAAAACACAAGTTTAGGAGCTTGGTCTTATCCTGAGCTGAGTCCAGGGAGACAACCTTTCGAGTCGTCTGCCCCACACCAAGTAGCTTCCCATGGTCCCTGCACTCGTATTTATGCGTGGGCCAGAACAATAGAAGTCGCCTGAGGCATTACGTTGCGTAACCGCTAACAGGTTGGAGCCGGCTGACTGGTTTTGAACAATTAAGTAGCCTCGTTCCCGGCTGTTGGCGTTAGGCCAAGTTCCGGTGTAGATGGAAGTTGACAGGATGCCAAGTAGCTCATGTAACTGCAAGGTGCACCATGTGCGTTCACACAAGGTGCACCCTGCTATTCGTAAATAACGTGTAACAGGAGGATCAAGACGGTCGTAGTCGGGTGGGTCTGGTAAGAATAGGAGTCGTCGTAGGAACGTGGCGGAGGTATCAGAGGTGGAGCCGGAAGAGGCGGAGCGGCTAATCAGCCTATTTCCGTAATGGAAGGGCAGTGATGCTTAGGAAGAGAAATCACCAAGAGGAGATGCAGTCGGTAGGTGCCTTCCGCTTGGAAGTGCGGAAGGAGGATTCCACCAGAGAATTAACTTGAAAGGCTGAGAGAAGTTTGGGAAGATGAGGAGGTCTCGTGAGATCTTAAGGCTGTGGACAGCTTGACGGTAGGAATGACTCTTCCTGATGTTTTGCCAGTCGTGCAGCGGAGAAAGCGGTGTGAGGCTCCTCCCCGTCTTCTCATTGTCCTGAGTAAGGGATCGAGGATTAGGATGAGGCGGAGGGCAGAGGCGCTTAGTAGCGGGCGCAGTCATATTTCCACAGAACAATGTCATGGCGCAAATCAAGTTGATGAAAGGTAGATTGAGCTGTAGACGTGTGCTCTGTAGGGAGCAGCGTGGAGAAGTTGCACAGGTTCCTGGTAGAAGAAGGGTTGGCTTATTACAGCGTCGGCGTTTATGGCTGAACAGAAGGGTACCCAGGAGGAAGTGCAGACGGAGGTGCGGAGGGATATCAGACCCGTTAATGAAACAACAGCATTCAATGCTGGAGTGGGAAAGGTGGAGGGTTCATCCCAGGAAGGTATTCCGGAGCCAATATAGAGTGAAATAGTAAAGAATGAGGAACGTCCTTGATACGGATTAATTCGAGCGCTACTCCCACGCAACTATTATGCGAATCGTCTTTGGTGGAGGCCAAGAGGTGTGGCTGGTCTGAGGGCTGGCGGAGGAGGTAAACACCGTCGGTGGATAATTTACGTGGAAGAAGGTCTGAGATGGCAGCCGGGGTGAGCATATTGATTGATGCAGTAGGCCGATGGAAGGCCCAAGGAAACAGTCTCGTCCCAAGGGACGGAGGAGTCTCATTTAATAAGCGATGAATGACAAGGCCTTGTAGGCGCAATGTGATAATGATGTATTGAGGTGGAGGATTCGGTAGTAGAGGGCGGATGTGCAATGATCCGTGAAACAGAGGCGTAACGGAGGCAAAGTGACGGAATGTATCCATCTGAGCTTGAGTAAAAGGCTCCAAAGACAGAGCAGCAGGTGGAAGACCGTTGGTGAGCCCAAATAGGGTGAATAGGAGCCATTAGGAGCCATCCAGGTCTGGAGGAACGGAGGTCCAAATTTGTTGCCCCAATGGAGGCGGAGGGAATGCGTAGCGGAAGCAGAAGGGACGCTTCTGCAGAAACGGTGGTGAATAATAAATTGCCCAAGGAATGGCAACGTAGGCCCGGTTGTTTTAATAAATATCATTGTGTTGTGACAGCGCGGAGGGACGTCGTACCTTGTTGAGTACGGAACAGTATGTAACGCTGTAGAAAAGGAAGGCAATAGTTAATAGCAGTGGAGTGATGACGAAACCCAAGCAGGCTGTAGAAAAGGAAGGCAATAGTTAATAGCAGTGGAGGGATGACGAAACCCAAGCAGGCTGCACAGGAGTAGTGCGCAATGGGCAAAGAAATTCCCCCAAGGATGACGATCGTTGCTTGTCAGTGTAGTGCTGTGATGACACAGGCTGTCGTGGGCTGCGAGACGAGGAAGAACGGCGGTGCGGAGAGGTAGATAGGAATGAAGGCATCTGTTATCCACGACATAATAACATACGGCGGTAAAGAAAGCAATGCGGAGGCTCGGAAGGGAGACTCGGTCCAGTTGGAAGGATGAAGAAAAACTCAGAACACCACCGTAGGAGGAGGACAACTCGGGAGGCGGAAGAGGTCTATCCGAAACTAAAGCATCCATTTCATTGCCGCTCCGAAAATATACATTACGTAAGGAGGCAGCGGAGGGAGGTGTTCGTCCGTTGAGCGTAGGGAATCTCAATCGGTTTGAAGGAACGTAACGGAAGCCTCTAAGGCGGAGGTAGTAGAAATCCGAAAAGAAGGCTGAGCAATAGGAGACGCAGACGGAGGTATATAGTACTCCTTCCCATGAACACAGCATTTAATGCTGTAGAGAGGAGAGGTGAAAGCCGATAGAAGGCAACAAAGCAGTCTATCCCAAGAAATGCTGCGCGGAGGCAGCACCTGGGTAAGCAAACCGAGGACGAGGAACGGTGCTGAGCTGAACTGATTCACCCATTGCTCAAACGCAACGCAGACATGAGATGTCCGGCCAAAAACAAGGAACAGTCGTTCCGAGAGATGGCAGCCTGCGGAGGGTGAAGGCGGAGAGCGGAGGTCCAGACAAACAGCCGGGACTGGTGAGGCCTGATGGCGAGGAAGGGGGGAGGAATCCCTTTGCGTCCCCTTTGCTCGCAGCATCACGAAGCGGAGGCAGAGGTTAGTGCTAGAAGCGGAGGTAAGCACAGCGTCTTCAACGAAGTGAACAGTGTGGCGGCTAGAGAAGAAAAGGTGAGCTCTGTCGCTCCGCTTCGACTATATATAAGATGGAGGCTTACCGGAAGAACCGGAAGAACTTTATTTAATCTCTAGTTGAAACAGCATTGGAGAAGAAGAATGCTAAAAATAAGGTAATGGATTTTTTCAAGGCAACTAGAAATAAAAGACAAAAAATATGAGGAAGATATATTAATATTTAAACGTAGCTCAAAGGGATTGAAATTTCACAATGTCGCTGTATCGGCAATATATGGCTTACGGAATAGGAAATCAATGAAAGTCAATTCTGTTGCATGATCAACTGATTATATGTTTTACTTGTTAATTTAAGAAATTTTTATTTTTTTTATATTTTTTTAAATTTTAACGATCTTATGTCAGCCGAAGCAATTAATGCTTGTATGGCTGAACCGGCTCAATTTTGAACATTACCAGATTTTTTTTTTTAGAGAAGAAATCTGGTAAAGGGAGGTGCCAGCCCGGGGATTTGATCCGGGAAACCTCCGATCATCGTCGGGGCCGAAAGAATGTCCAGAATTAGTCAGAATACATCCCATAGCCATTGAAGGAGCATGGCAGCCTCTCACGCTACCCTGGCGGCAGTCCTGGCGGGGACTTTGCCAAGGTCCCCTTTCCAGGGGTTCGGCCAGATCCGCAAACCTTCAACAACCAGGCTGAGCTCTCTCACCGCTCCGCCACGATGACCACAAAACTAGAACTATTGACCACATTTAGAACTCTTTTGAGCGCTGAGCACTAACATGAAACTTGAATCACAAAATATTTGGAGCACCAATGCCAACCAGAGTTTGATTGCAGCTGTCTGGGTACACTCTTCTACGAACCTGTACAACTTGCAATAAAGACTGAAGCTGTGGTTCATTTGATGTCAGCAGACCACTATATTCCTGGAGAAGAGCAACTACCCTTTCGGCATGATCATTAACTACTTTCATTTCTCAGACAGTTTTTAAACCACTGCGAAAGTCCTCCCGATTGCCCCATGTATCCGGATCAGAGTGAAGAAACCCATCTGAAATACTCGTTGGTTTAAACAGAGCAGTGGAATCCTTGGTTACGAAATCATCTAACTTCTCTCGAAAAGATTGAAGATTTACTGAAGTTCGTTTTGGGGAGTCTTTCGTTCCATCCACTTCTTGCATAGCTTTCAACATAAGCCACTTTGTTACAACAGGAACATCACGATAAAAAAAAGCAAGTCCAATCAGGTCTTGAGAGAGGTACTGTAGATGATTGGCTAACTTCTTGATTGGATGTTACTTCTGAAATACCATTGTGGACATCTGAGTAGTCAAAGAGCGTTTTTAGCAGTGTAAAGTCATTGTTCGGTGCAGCTGCTACTGCAGGAGTTGTGATCCAAGCCTTGAGATACACTCGAACAGCAAACATGCAAATATCTCTAAACCCCTTCACTTCACGTTTGGTGAGATGAAACTAAGATCTGTACAGCCATAAGTTTATAGAGTAGAACACCTTAGCCATCCATCGTGCTTGATGCATCGCACAAGGATCCATAAAACGAATTCCTCAGACTGGGACTTCTCCAAGAAAGATTACAGCCATTTCTAGGAATTCTCGATAGTCATCTCTTAATGCTGTCAGTCGGTCATTAAGTTCCTTCTTTTCGAGCTTAGTGTGGCAGTTCTGAGGATCCGGCATTGGTATCCTTGCTTTGTCCCAAAACTTTGCAACTTCTCTCACAGTAAACACTGAAGATTCCCGTATCATTGCTTTCAATTCCATGTGATGGGGAAGGAACAAACCCAATGCCATACACAGAGAAGGCAATTTGCTTACCGTCAGTTCACTGATGCAACCATCAAGAAGGTAGATTTGAGTTGTAGCTCTAGGATGATCTTTTTGATATTGCATACGTCAATGCCTTCACTATGATAACTGTTGCTGATGCCAATTCTGATGTCATAATGGCTTGCCTCCCTCTTTTACTGTATGTCTGAAGGAAATTGGTGCAGTTGTGCTGCTTGTGCTGCCTACTGCTTTAAGTACCATCTCCTCATCATCAATTGACTCTGAGCAACTGGATGAGACTAGTACGGCTGTAATTGCGTTCTGTTTCCTGACAATCTACAGGCGATGACGCCTTTTACCTTCAGCCTCCTCCTAAGGGGTACCCGTTTTTCCTTAGCTGCAAGTACCTTGTCCAAACTACCCATTGTCCCTTCTCCCACTGGACAAGTAAGAAGTTCCTGTTGTCAGCAACAGTCATCATAGTGAAGGCATTGACGTATTCAATATCAAAAAGATCATCCAATTAGAAGAAAAGTCAATGCTCCCTACCTTTTTGAGTTTCGGACTGTCGTCCCTTGTTCTTCTTTCACAGGCGCCACTCTTTCTTTTCGAGCTTACTGTGGCAGTTCTAAGGATCCTGCATTGGTATCCTAGCTTTGTCCCAAAACTTTGCAACTTCTCTCACAGTAAACCCTGAAGAGTCCCGTATCATTGCTTTCAATTCTATGTGATGGTGAAGGAACAAACCCTATGCCCTACGCAGAAAAGGCAATTTGCTTCCAGTCAGTTCACTAATGCAACTATCAAGAAGGTAGATTTGAGTTGTAGCTCTTGAGCCTCTCGGTGCCATCTTTAGATCACAATATCAAGGCCAGAAATAGTGGGGGAAAATTATATCTGGAAAAGACTAGGTAGGCAACCTGGCATACATTATTACAATGTGTATAAAATTAATAATTTCAGCTTCTTTGAGCTACCTCTAAATAATCATCAATTCTCATCAAACTTCACCTGAATTATTTCTATATATAGTGGAACAAAATCAGAGGGTAAGAGATGAAATATTTCAAACTTTAAAAATAAGGACCACCCTTGTCGTCATTACCCGCGTCATCGAGGAAATGAATGCGGCGATCCGGTGGGTATTCGTTTGGAGGATGTGGATTCAGTTGCTGTTGAAGTAGTGAAGCAAAGTCCACAATGTTTTTGTTGTCTGCATAGTCTGCAGGAGGTTGACAAAACGCTGGAACAGCAGGTTGACGAAAAGTTGTGTCGGCAGGAGCCGAGGATGAGCGAGGTCTTTTCGTTTTATGATAGAGAGACGACGCAGAACGCTTGCTGCTGTCATGAGATGTTGAAGCAACCCATTCTTTCGTGTAATTTTCCTTGACGGAGGGAGTGGCCAACGCCAGAGGGGCGGCAAGCGATGTCCGAAGTTAGCGATGGCATTGTCAACTAAACGATATACTTCGTAACGAGTGAGGGAGCGGTCACCTCGACGAGACCAGTGGGACGAAAGGTCCAGCGGCAATTTGGGCGCAAAAAGGCCCAGAAGAAGAGATCTGCTTGTATTTTAGTTTTAATTGCGCATAAACGTCCTTAGAATTTCCTCTTCTAATGCGGACAAGATTGAGGTCAGAGGACAGCGAAAGCTTGCCGCTTTGAAGCGGTGGGGTTGCTGTTGTGTTGACGGTCATGCTGAAAGCATGCTTAGATGAAAGCAGTGGGATCACTTGTTGATATACTGGTGCATCTTGTGACAGAAGGAGGCCGGCAGCGGCTTCAGACTGAGCAGCGGCACGGTGACGGGCGGAGGGGAAGTTGATCGGACAGAAACATCCTCTTGGGCATCCATCGGGTCTTTGGGCATGGTCCAGCTGCTGAACTTCGGCAAAAGGGTCTAGAAGAAATCTTCAACAAAAGGCAGGAAACTAAGTGGCGTAGTGAGGCTCTGGATAAAAAATGATGGCCTTCAGGTTGTGCGAATCGCTTTTATAGAGGTCTGCGTCACGCAGGCGCGACGGGTTATGGAGCTGGAGGCTACAAGGAACTAAAAAACCTGCAGAGAAACACAGCATTGCGAGGAATGAATGCAAAACTTAACAGACAATGTATGTTTTCCTACCGGCAACAAGACACCTGAAACGAATCATTTATATTTAAAATACATTCAAAAAAATTTTATTTATTTTTTTTTGGAATGTATTATGTATTAATGACTTTAGGTAGCGTACCTGCGGGATAATTCCTTCTTGGCCTTCTTCTTGCTTGCCCATCATGGTGTAAGACTTGCCTGATCCAGTTTGTCCATATGCAAAAATGCATACATTATATCTACACAAATATTATTTGCTATTAATATAATAGAAAGCATCCACTCAAAAAGCTTAATTTAAAAAACGAAACACGATTAAAATTAGTTTTTACTATCCTAAAATACTTACCTTCAGTATGTGCTAAATCGTTTAGATTTAAAATTGCATGCTTTGAGTTTAGCTCGTCTCTCAGTAGGGTAATGGTGTTGTTTGCCGCCCCTCCCAACCTCTTGCCTGTACCATCCTGATCGGTTGTAAAGGTCTGTGCAATGCATTATGTATAAGTAAGTGTAAGAGTTGTAAGGAGATGTGCGTAGAATAAACAAGAGAGCGACAGTAGAAGAATCATTCTTGGACCATTGTAAGAAGGTGGTTAGAAGTTTTAAACGAAGATTTGGCGATTTTCGGCGTAAGAGGAATATCAGCGAGGGACAAGCGAGGCGAAAATGGCGGACTAGTAACGGCTATCAACAACGAACTGTAAGATTCCAAAAGCTACTGGCATTGACAATCGTATGGAAGAAAAGTTTGGCTGCAATGTAGGCTGTGCGGCACCATGGGTACGGCTGCGAGTGGGTCAAAAGCTAAGCTAAGCTAAGCAACGTAGGCTGTGAGTATGAATGATCGATGTACAATTGTCGAAAGTTGTTATGTGGTGGAGAAGCGGCGATCGTGAATTTTTTTAATTTAATTTGGGCAAACTGAATGACTGAACGGTTTGGCTCCAAACCAGCGAAAATTGAGAAAAATTGCCTTCTTGTACTTTTAAACTGCATTTTAATTGTGTGATCAAGCAACACAAGTAACCCTGACAATTTCGATGTGTGGCATGAGTATTTTCGCATTTGCACTTGGGGAAATTGTGAGAATTAACGTTAATGGCTAAATCTGCATTTCGTAGGATGCTTGGGGCTCAATTAGTCAACAAGTTCAGTAACATTAACGGTAATGACAACCAGTAACACCAACGTAGGATGTTGGGTTAAACATACAACTTTGTGTATCATACTTCAAACCTGTGTTAATGGCAAGAAATATTAGTGGTTATATTGTCTAGTCAGAGTTTGCTGAACGTTTTTGTGATTTTGCAAAAGTGAAACTTGCACCAAAATCCAACATTGTGTGCGGCTGCAACCGTCATAGAAATCAAAATGGAAGAAGCGTCCGTGGCTGCCAATGTTGAGATTCAAAAGTCAGAGTCTAGGAGTCACACAACCCAGTTCGCAAATCGTCTTTTGCAGTTGGCAAATGCAGTTTTTCAATTTTTGTGCAACAGGGGGATTTTGAAAGCAAAAATAACTAATTCTTCTGTTTTATATCCACCCAGTACTGAAATTAAATTTTCCAACTCAGCCCTAAGTTTGCGAAATAGGTTGCACCACATGGAAGCTAGGTTGCATGAATAATCTACTCACTTCCAGGCAGAATTAGACAATTTCCATGCAAATTTTAAAGAGCAATTTGGTAGGAAAAATGGGTTCTCATTCTCATTTAAAGGCAATGGATCTAGAATGCTATCATTTCAGGGAAATTGCATGATACCAATTGTCAATTAAATTCAGTGACAGGGGAAGTGAAAACTGTGTTGAGTAATTATATGGGTTAGTTTAAAGCAATGTTAACTCCTAACTCCAATAGTTAACTCGCAATTAAATCACAACCAGTGTAGTGAGAAAAACAATTACCTCCCCCCCCAAGCCCCAGCAGTCAATAACAGTGTCAAATGCTGTGTCGGGAAACAGTGCTTCATGTATAACTGCAGGTTCAATCGTAGCAAATGTCAGTACGTACTACAACTGTTTGTATTTCATCTGCTCGCTGAACTGGCGTAGTGGCAAATCGAATAGCAACAGTATGGTCGCTGCAGGTGTGACTAGTGTCACGTGTAATGCTGCAAATGTTATTGTAGGGCATGTAATAATGTCTAGTTCTACTTCTGCTCGCTCAACTGGTGTAGTACCAAGTACCAGTGTTTAGATTTTTGTTACTCACAAAATTGTGGACAGGGAACATATTTGTACTTCAGCGAAGGTTAAAAGAGAATTAATTTAATTTAAGCTCTTCCTAACTCGTGTTATTTTGTGGACGCATTTAAAAAAATTGCGGTTTCTGGAAAAGACTAAAATACCAGGGCCTGCACCTGGTTGATTTTAGTTTTTATTGCCTATACGGAAATATTCATTACCTGACTTATCAATTAGCAGTCCCCCCCCCCCCCCACTGAGCTCTTATTCCTCTAGAAGAAAGTTGTCTTCCCTGCCTGGCTCGTAATCACTGCACATGTCCGGAACTGAGTCAGTCTATATAAGCGGAGCGCAGCAGAACATCATCATCTTTCTCCTATCCTCTAGAACCTAGTTCCATAGAGGGGAGGCTGGGCGGGTTTAGATAATGTATATTTTCGTATAGGCAATAAAAACAAATCAACCAGGTGCAGGCTCTGGTATTTTAGTCTATTTACAGCCGACAAAAATATACATTACCTGACTTATCAATTAGCAGACTTTGTCACCTAGGAGGAAGGCCATTACGAGCCGGCGACCCCGAGGAGTAAATCCCGGTGAAGACAACCTTAGAACCCAAGTCTGTCCCCAGAAAGTTATTGTATCATGGGGAGCTAACGTTGGTAAGGAGAAAACAGCCAAATGCGGGTTAGCTAAGGAGTCTTACACCTAGGGGTCACAATTAGGTAGCGATTTATCTTATAGAAAGTTGAAATACGCTTACCTTGTTTAGGGAATGAAGCTGACTTGCTTGTTTACTTGGAGGTTGGCAGACAACACAAGTAGGATGGAAGGAACAGTTACATCAGCATTACGTCCGCGGAGTGTGTGGTCCGAGGTGTTTGGTGAACCAGTGAGGTGGCGGCAGCATTAGTTGGAACACTGAGTAGGCGAACGAATGGTGCATAAACGGAGGCGGTGTGGACTGGTAGAAAATCACTTGTCGATAAGCAGGATAAGGAATGGCAGAGGAGCGCACAGCCGGAGCGTGATGTAACAGATATTTAGATGGAGATGAGAAAGGGCTGTCCATGGCTCAAATGTTACGACACAAGAACGACAGAGTAAGATCCTCGCGACGCTAGTAGTTTTAAGGATGCCAGGAGAGAAAGAAAAATTCTTACAGCAAGGCGCGGAAACCCAAAGCTACTCCTTTGGCTTTCCGGCGGAAAGGGGAACAAGGGAGTTCCCGAGTGGAGGTTGCGGAGTGTGGAATGATTCCATGGAAGATTGGCACGAAGGATGAGACGTCATCATACTGCCAGATCGAATAAGATGAAAGTTACTTGAACGAAGAGGAGGGCGAGGCTTGAGTCCAATCGGATATGAACGGAAGAGAAAAGGCCGGAGGAAGAGCGCACTAGGGAGAAAGAGTTCTGATAGCTGTGGCTGATGGATCAAAATAAGGTGAGGGTAGCGGTGAAGGAGCGTCCCTATGCAATTCGGATGGAGAAAGTCGGACAGGTGATTGTGAAGATTAAAGCGCTGGAGATCGCCTAGTCAATGAGGAAGGGGCATTACGCAGCCTCTGCATATGTGTCCTTGCACAATAAAACGCCCTCCAAGGCGGAGAGGACGGAATGGGAGAAAGCCACAAACACCTGGCTTTAAGCAAAGCATAGTTAACTCGCAATGATGTATTCTGTTTGGTGAGCTGTTCCAGTTCGTTGGAAAGAGCCTCATTGGTAATTTGAAGTTGACTGTTTATCTCTCGAATGGCTTGAACGGAGGCTGCTGTTTCACGAATGACAGGCAGGTCTGCTGTTGCAGCCCGTAGAGAGGAGACCTCCTCGGAAATAAACCCACCCGATTTGCCGACCCGTTTAATGCCTTCATTAGAAAGAGCAAACGGATAGAGCAGCCTCAGCTCTTCCTTTCGAGTTCCATGGTTAATTCACTCCAAAGAATTTTATCCTACCCGTTAGCGACAGAGGTAAGCTAATGGTTAATTCTCTCCAAAAAATTTTATCCTACCCGTTAGCGACAGAGGTAAGCTAATGGTTGCTAGCCTCCCAGGACATTGCGAACCTGAACCCCAAAATACCAGTTAATCTGGTTAATTTTGGTTTCTATTACTGAAAATATACATTAGGCTACCTTATTTTAGCATTCTCCTTCTCAATGCTGTTTTAATTAGAGAACAATCGAAGATTTCCTTCCGGGCCGCTACCCTCTGTGCAGGTATCTGCGCAGCCTCCATCACATAAAAGCCTGAGCGGAGCGAGCCGTCTCATCTTTTCTACCTCACTGTGGCCCGATGGCGACAAGAGGGGAGGAGGGTGGGAAGAAGGTAATGTATATTTTCATTAAAGCAATAGAAACCAAAATTAACCATATAAACTGGTATTTGGGGGTTTCTAGCTGCTATGCAAATATCCATTACCTTACTTTAGCATTCCATAGACCTGCCAAAGGCGGCGTGTGCCATCATGACTAGGTCCCCTAGGGTAGCGGCCGGATCCCCACAAATTAATTTGATATAAGTCTGCAGGGGGTCATGTGCCGGGCAGTAATGAAGGGCCCCACACGTAGAGTCCGTCGGCGTGGTGCGACATGTCACGCAGGTAATGTGAAGAAAAGACGGCGGCACAAAAGAGGCAGTCAATATAGTGGCACAATCCAAACGATTGTGTTTTAACACCCACAGGACGGGTGTCGCCAGGAAGCGGCTTCCATGATTTTGGAGACCGGGATATTGCTGTGAAGAGCCCAAGATGTAGAGATGGCCCGAAGTTTGTGTGCAGCGACTCGGATACCTTGATCCACGCAGCTGATGTCGAGAGTGTCGTATGCTTGGACAGTCTTGATCCAAGTGGCTGTCATTCTCGAGGATGTTTCTCCAGACCTTGCTGTGAATGAAATAAAAAGCTGAGTATGCCCTCCTGGATGCCTTGAGATAGAAGCGTAGCGATCTGACAGGACATAAGGCTCGTTCCTGGTCATTGCCAAAATATTGGAAAGCGCAGGAATGATAAAAGGCTTGGATCGCTCGGATGGCTTCTGGGTTTTGGCCCGGAAAGAGGCTCGAGGAGTGAGGGAAACACCAGCGTAGTAGTCTAAGAAGAAACAATTGGAGGCAGAGGTCGACAAGGCTTGGAGTTCACTGCATCGAAGACAGGCTGCCATGGCGACGAGGAAGACTGTTTTCCGGGTAAGGTGATTCAGGGAGCAGGCAGAAAGGGGTTCATAAGGAGCCTGTAAGAGCGCGTTGAGGACGATCGAGAGGTCCCAATCGGGAAACATCTTACAAATTCTTGGTCGATCGATCAGGAAGGATCGGATCATAGAAGTAATACGGAACATCGATGAGATAAAAACACCTAGCTGCCTTCAAATCCGCATTGAGGGAAGATCGGTATACCAGAATAGTTGATCCTCGGAGGCCATAGTCAAAGAGTAAGTCTAGGAATCAGAGGAATTGTGGACCAGAGGGACCGATAGGAACTTGTTGTGTAGAACACCAATGATACCATCATTGGCAATGGCTGGTGTAGATCTTGGATGTAGAGGATTGGACTGCGCGGGAGGCGATGCGGTTGACCTGGATCAGAGAAACTCCCGTCTCTTCGAGGAGTCGGATGATAGTAGCCACCCGTGAAGTCGAAGTCTCCCGTTGTGTTGGGCTAGTTGGTCCCAACTCAGTGGCAGGTATCGAGGGCCATCGACGAGGAGATCGAGAAGAATTGGGAACCAAGCTGCGGCTGGCCAATCCGGGGCGATCAGAAGGAATTTGCCTGAAGAGTTGCCGATTTTCCATAGGACCCGGGAATAGGTAGGCGAATAGATGATTCCAGTCCAGTGTAAGAGCATCGATGGCCCATGCCCGAGGATCAGGGATTGGGCTGACGAAGAGGGGAAGTCTGGCATTTCACCTCGTGGAAGTAATCGAGTCTGAAGGGACATGCAGAGGTGAAAAATTTCTGATGTCAGTTCGTGGAGGGATCGGGAACGTGTCCTGCCCCCTCGGTGAAGGTAGGCGACTGCAGTCGTGTTGTCGATATGAACTTGGACTGTTTTCGTTGAGACTATGTGTTGGAAGTGATGGAGACCGTCGAGCACGGCTCGCAGTTCCAACAAATTGATGTGCTCGGGATCGGCCGATCCCCATGTCCCGGATACTGTGAGATTGTCTATGTGTGCGCCCCATCCATGGTTGGTGCAGAGGTGAAGATCTGGGATCGGTTCGTGCAAGGGGACTGAAGCTGCAAGCCGCACGCACCTTGTATAAGAATTATTTTTTAATAAAGTTGAGACCCCAGAGCAAAGAAAATGTTTTCTGAAGTAAAAAGGTGAGTAGAATCCAAAAAAAAAGTTATTTTGCAGTAGGACTTATCCCACATTATGAAAATCTGTTTTCAATTTTTGTTTTTAATTTTTCTCAGTGAAAATGTATTTTGTCATAAGCTTTTATAGCATAAAACTTGTAGAGCGATTCAACATCTTTAAAACAAAACAAAAAATCAAGTTCCTATGATGAACCGTTCTAAAGATATCGCGATTTCATTGCGACGCGTTTAGCGTAAAACGAGTGTTTTACCAAAATTTTACCATTTTTTTCCTACGTAAGTACTTGCCCTAGAATTTTAAAAAGTGGTGGGAATAACTTCTGTTATGAATCTAAACAACGGTGCCAAATTTCATCAAATTCTGAGATGGTCGGGCTGGAAAGTTTTTCTAAATTGGACCAGTTGATATGGAATGACCCTTTAGTTTAAAAGCAACTGGATTTCAGTGAAAGCAAAGAAGAATTTACAACGTGATATTTAGTTGTAAATACAAGAACTAGGCTTTAGTTCGTTAAAACAATTTTCAAGTAGAAAAAAGAACTTTTGGATCCCAGAAGAACTCGCTATACTATAACCGCCCCAGCTAAGTTACTTGATAGCCCAGACAGATAAAGACTAAATCTTTCCCTGAATCCTCAAGGGCCACTGTCTGCTGTTTAGATTAAACTTAATTTAATCAATAAACAAGAAAAAAACCTTGGCTGTTAGGAAGGGAACCACCCTTAAGTTATGGAAGGCAGGGACCAGAAATGCCGATGGCTTAGCCTTCCATAAAATCCTCAAACTAGAAGTTAGTTTAAAATTAAAACTATAAACCTACAGTAAACTTTTCAATTTAAACTAGTGACATACGAACCACAACCAATGCCCGGCATGGCAACAATCGGACCGCGACATCTCCACTCCCGATCGGCGTGACTACCTCTAGCTTGAGATCTGTGAGCTGTGCTAAGGACTGAGACCTGCTGGGGCTTTTTATGCTGGAGAGAGGGATTCTGCCGACCCAAGCGCGGACGCCGAGAAGAGCTGCGCCCTCCTCATTGGCTGAAGGCCGAGGGAACAACAGAAAGTGGGAGGAGAAGTCGGTTTTACAAACTGACTGCATGGGAGGCCTGTGTAAAGAAGGAGCAAATAAGAGTTTAACTCATGAACAAAGTGAATTGGCATTTCTTATTAAACTACGATGTTATGTATCGCAATTATTGAAGGGGGGGGGGGAGAAACTACGTGTATGGCACAGAATACACAATGGGTTTTGGATTGAAGTGGTATACAGATCTTTTAGTACTATTTAATTAAAGGAAAGCTAGTTGTTGGCATTCGGATTTTGTAGTCAAGGTCGGAGTTTTGATGGTGATTCTGAACAAAATATGTACAACAACTTTTAGGGTCCATTAAAATTAAAAGGTAAATAAACATGGTCGAGCATTGGTAGTGTTCACGGGGCAGGGTATAATATTAAAAGATTAAATATACTAGCTTGGGAAAATGCTAAAATGCATTTTAATATGTTTAAAATTATCAGCAGATAATGGAGTTTGAAGTAGACGGACATTTTTCATAATATTTGGGGTACCAACAAAAAAACTATAACGCTACAATGTGTATGTCGGTATCCTACATATATATGAGGGTAAGTACCCGACGGCAGCCCCTGCTATTACACAACTAAGCTAGTATTTGTAGGCTTTTTGCCTAAAAGAATCAATGAAAAGTACATACAAATGTACAGGGTTCCCCAAGGTTTTTGATTTTTGAAGTCCGGGTATCCTCTCCAATCCGCGTAGAGTGCAGGACTTCACTACAGAAATGAAGTAGAGACAGTTGGATTGCATGAAGCTCTGAGATGTTGATGTGTTCCTTGTGCGGTGGTCAGCGGCCCAATATTTCCTTATTGTCCAAATGGGCTCCCCAGCCTTCGTTGGATGAGTCTGTGAAGAGGAGACGATTGGGCGGTGGTTCGTGGAGGGACACGGTTTTTGATAGATTTGTTATGTCCCCGTGAGGCATTCGCGGGGAAAATCCCTGTCGAAAGGCTTCCTTGCGTCCGGCCTGAAAGTCATCGATTCGGTGGTGATGAAAAGGTCTGACCATCCATTGGCCGTAGGGAACGAGATTCGCCATTGCGTCCATTTTTCTGACGAGGAGTTCAAATTCTCGGAGTGAGAGGGAGGCTTGTTTTTGGAATTGACGAACGTGGTATAGTAGATCTTCGATTCGTTCCAATGAGGGAGAGATTGTTGCCAATTGTAGATTGAATGAGGCCCCGAGAAATGTGAAGGTTTGTGCCGGGGTTAGGCGAGATTTTGCTTGGTTTACACCGAAATCCAGTCAATTCAACAGGAGGATTGTTTGGTCTCGGTTGCATTCTAGTTAGAAGGGTCTTGGTCGTTTGAGTGCCCAGTCGTCGAGGTAAGCATTTGCCTGAATTTGTTGCTGGTGTAGTGTTGCTAAAATCGTTTTTAGTATCACGGTGAAAATTCTTGGAGCTGCGTTGAAACCGAAAGGAACACCTTTTGGTCATAGATGAAGCGGAAAAGGGGAGTTGATGCTAGATGAAAGGGCACATGGAGATATGCATCTTCGAGGTCGATTGAAACTGTCCAGTCGAATTGATGGAAAGACTGAAAGATTGAGTCCAGAGTCTCCATCTTGAAGTGGTCGTTTGATATGAATTTGTTGAGTGGTTTCCCGTTGAAAATCAGCAATAGATCTCCTGTTTTCTTTGGTCGAGTGAATAATGTGCTGTAGAACCCTGGTGCCGGGTCGTGGCATTCTATGATGGCCTTCTTCTGAAGTAGTTGAGAAATTTAGAAAGATAATGTTTCTGACACTGGTGGGGCGAAGTCCCATGGAGGGGAGGCCGCCAAGGGCGGCTTTGAAAGTACGGTTGGGCGAAAGCCGTGTTTTATAATTGAAAGAACTTCTGAATTGTAAGTTATGTTTTGCCAGGCTTGGAAAAAATGACGGAGTCTTGCACTGACTGGAAAGCTGGAGAGGCGAAAAGCGTCATTGTTGGTTTTTGCAAAAAGAGCCTCTGCTTCCTGGTGACGAGTAGCAGCTTCGATGGTCTCGGGTTGACGCGCGCTTATGCTGGCTGCGTTGGCCGGAGCGGGAGCGTGATGGTTGGTCTCCCCGAAAGGGCCGAGGTTGTTCGTTTTAAGTGCTTGGGTTTTCGTTCATTCGGGGCATGGATGAGGAGGTCGTGGGTTTCTTTCAATCCTCTGATGGTGTCGGGCAGTTTGGTGGCTTGTTTCTGTGGAAGGGACGGTTGATAAACTGGGGTTGCTTTGGTTTCGGCTTTCGTGAGATGTCTAGGTGTGGTGCAAGAGACGGACTTAATCCCAGAAAGAGAGTATCGCACAAATAAAATAATAGAAGGGGCCCCATTGAGAGTCATTACGTCTGCAAAAGGGGGGATGGCCCAAGAGTTGGATTGGGAGGTAGCAAAACGACTTAAAAAGTATGTGCAAGTTGACACTAAAAAGACAGAAGAGCTGCTCGAAGTGGTGAAGGAAGTAAAATTAGATCAAGATGAAATACTTGTCGTTTTGTAATGACAGTCCGCCGCAAAAACCTTCGTTTTCACGGCAAATAATTTTTTTTCTTGAGCGCCCAAAAACGCAAAAGACCTCGGTCTTCTCCCCACCGCCGTTTCGTCAATAATGGACTAAAACGGCCAAATTTGGAACCCTGTAATAGCCAGACTCTTCAGCTACCGACTGGGGAAAACAGACCTTTAAAATTCCATCTAGAAGATTCACAATCTGAATTTGAAAATCACTCCAAACTTACCGCAGCGCTCCTCCATCATGGCCGCTATTATTGAAAATTCGCTGTACATTTGTAATTTATTTTCATTATTCTTTTCGGGCAAAAAGCCCAAAACACTAGCTTAGTTGTGATTTAGGATGGGCTTCCTTAATTGGTACTTAACCTCAAATACATGTGGATACAGACATTTTAAGTGTGATATTTTTTATTGTGTTTGTCGGCCGCAAATCTTATGAAAAATTTCCACTAAGATCGAAAACTGTCGTTAACTTAATTATTAAAAATCCGACTTAACTAATGCGTTATAGCATTTAACTAAGCTAGATTATTTATTCCTTTTTAAGCTTTATTTATAATCTTTTACCACTAGAACGCTACCATTAGTCCGAACCAATTCGACATCGGCAATCACCGGACACGAATTTTAGTGTAAATATTTTGCTTTAAATCTCCAGCCAAAACTCCGACTGTGACCATCCGAATGCAATAACTAGCTTTTCCTTCAATTAAACTGATATCTTGAAAAGATCGGTTCACAATGCCATCCCAAAGTTAGTCTGTGCAATAAACTCCGTCCCCCCCCCAACCTAGTTGTGGTGTGTAACAATGCAGTCTACAGTTAAAGCTTGTTAAATTTAATAGTAATGCTTTATTCATTACACAAGCCTCTCTACTAGCTTTAACATGAGCCATTTCACAAAGTACTCCCGTATATATTCAATCCATAGTCAATATTTTAAGGTAAAGGCCTTTCCCAAAGTTCGTTTTAAGTTAAAACTCAATCTGGCCTACCTTAACATGTCCCTACTCCTTCAAACGGCTCTGCACCAAAACCCTTTGCCAAACCAACTATTCCATTGTTCTCCTGGCCCTCCACCAATCAGACCCCCCGTAGCTCTCCTCGGCGTCCGCGCTTTGGTCGCCAAAATGCGATGCTCCAGCATAAAAAGCCCCAGTTGCCCTCCCTCTACAGCTCAGTCAGCACAGCTCACAGATCTCGCAAGCTAGAAGGGTCACACCGGTTGGGAGTGGAGATGTCACGTCCGTGATTGCCATGCTGGGCAAAATGGTAGTGGTTCGTATGTTACTAGTTTTAGCTTAAAAGTTTTTCTTTAGGCCCCCCCCCCCCCCCCAATTCTAAATTTATAGTTTAAGTAAACTAACTTCTAGCTTGTAGAAATTATGATTGGCAAGCCATCAGCATTTCTGGCCCCCTGCCCTCCATTACGTAAGAGTAGGCACCTCTTTCTAAAAAGCCAAGTTCATTCTTTGTCCATATTGACAAACTTAAATGTAAACAAAGGGACGGTTTGATCTTCGTGGATTCGGGGGAAAATAACTGTTGGATGATTTGATCCTAGTGAAAAATAATTGTCACATATAGTTGTAACTTAGCGGATGCGGTTCAGCTTGTTGGTATTCCTGGATTGGAACCCAAGAAAAAAATCTTTTTCTAATCGAAATTCAAGGGTAGTTGAGAAATAACAAAATTGTTCTTGTTTAAGTGAATTTTCAAATGTAAATTCAAGTAAAGTACTTTTTCAAACTTGTTAAAAGCTATTACTAGCGTACTAAATGTAAAAAGTGTTTCTTTTCCATTTCTGATGTTTTAAATAAAACCCAAGAGTTTTAAACTTCAGGTTCGTGCCCTAGTGGATTAATTGTCTTAAGTGTAAACTATTATGTAGCCCATCTTAGCTTTATACTTCGGATAAACAGTTAAATATTTTCCACCACTGGTGGCAGTGAAATTACCGGTAGCATTAAGGTTAGGTCTATAATTAGGACACCGACGCTTCATTCCCCATGCCGGGCCTGTAGCCCATGCTGTGCTTATTATTAACGTAAAGAGTCATGATAATCACCAAAACTTGATGCTAAGAAGTATTCGTCAACCAATGATGTCGGGGGCGTTACAAGCACCTCTGCCGTCGTAGCGTCCGCCGTTACAACTTGGTGGCAGTGGTGGGATCAACAGGTGCTGTTCCCTACAAGAGTTTCCTCCCCTGCCATACTACCATGCCAAGTTTCTAGAAGGATGCAAGCCACTTCCAACTAGACGTCTGTGGTCCAAACAAAAACGGCCACGAATTAGATGCCTGTGATCCCGTAAAATACGATCACGAAGCAGACGTCCGTACTGCTGTCAAACACAGTACAAACGCCGCCCAGCAGCAACAACAACTGCCGGCGCCAGGAAGCAGAAACTACTGCTTCAGTATCCTGAGATGTCCGCCAGACGTGCGATGTTCCAGTACCCCCCGTTTGTGTGAGGAGGATCGGCCCGCCAGGGAACCAGAGCTCCGTCACATCGAATCAGTGGATCTTGAGTGCCCCAATCTAGGCCACAGTGGAATAGACCGCCCCAGGACGTTCTTATTCAACAGTTCAGTGCAGGGCTTCTGAGAGCTACGGTGGAACCGGAAGGACTTGACTGACAACACAGCGATTGTGTGTAAAATGGTAAGTGCTCATAGGATATGCTTAGAGGGTGCCAAGCCGAGTGTTGTAGTTAAGAGCATTCATGTATTTTAGCTTCATATACCAGAGTGCTAGGGGTCCTTGAAAATGTATGTTTATGTGTAAACTTGCTGGATTTGGAAGAGAAGTCTTCTTAATAAATTTGTCCAAAATTGACGTTCAAATTATTATGCGGCTGCATTTAATTTTGGTTTAAACATAAAAGTTTTATTTTGAACCCTTTTAACGTTAAAAGTAAAAATGTCGGAAATGGAGGAACTAGAAGAAATCATTCATGATTTGCAAAACAAAGACCTGAAAAAGGCTTGTTTAAAACTAGGCTTTACCGTCAGTGAATCTAGAGCTGAATCCTAGAAAATCTTACGAGTAGCTCTCGAAGACGGTAAACTTGACTTAATTGAACTCTCTAATGCATTAGCAAGCGCTATTGAAAAGAGAGAAGCTGCTATTTTCGCAAAAAAAGAACTTGCAGTTAAAGAAAATGAGCCTTTTCTCAAAGCAGAGGAACTTAAATTAAGAGCCTTGGAGGTTGCGGATGCCGAAGAAAGGCGCGATGCATAATTAGCTGAAGCCGACCGACGTCGAACTCATGAGCTAGCAGTAAAAGATGTCGATAACGCCCACGAGTTAAGAAGACTCAATATGCTGTTGAACTAGCTAAACAGCTGCTAATACAAATCTTAACCCTGCTCCAAACGAAGTTAACGGCGCTCCCCCAGCTCAACCAAATTCAGTACCAAAACAGGGTAAAGTTGCTGACGTAGTTCGTCTGGTAAATAGGTGAACGCCCAAAACTGCAATAAATAGTTTCTTAAAAATATTTGAAAGAACTATGATTAGTCAAAAGGTCCCTAAGGACCAATGAACTACCTGTCTACTACCCCTCATGGGGGAGGTTTTAATTAAAGTTTGTGACCAACTTTCCGACACGGAAATGCAGGATTACGAGGTAGTCGAAACTAAATTGCTTGCCAGATTCGTACAAACCAAGGAGCCGTTACAGACTCAATTTCGTTCTCTCGAAAAAGACCCAGAAATGCAGTATCACGACTACGCATTTGAGTTAGAAACATTGTTTTCTAGGTGGTTAGCTTTAGTGAAAGTTAACGGCGATTTTAACAAACTTGTTTATCTAATGCTCTTAGAGCAATTTTATAAATCTTGCCCTAACCAACTCCGGAAGTGGATTCCCGATCAAATAAAGACGGGTACGTTGGCCAAAGCAACCCAACTATGTGACGAGTTCACAACTAGAAATAAGCAAATTGCTACTGAAACTGCCACTCGTGCTGTCAAGACACAGCCTAGTACTGTGCAGCAAATCCAAGGTTCTAAACTCTCGAACCAACGTGGTAACAACGTAACCACAACTCGACAGCTAAGCCGGCTGGATCTGTCGAAGTACAAGCAGACTACCCTAGTGGGGACTCTGCCAGTAGTGATAATGCTAGTGTAAAAACTAACCCTAATCAAGATAGAGTTAGGCGTTGCTACATTTGTAATTCCCCCAACATTTCCGTAGTGAATGTCCGGAACGTAACTCTAAACCTCAACAAGCAAACGCATGTTTTCCAGTCGGGAAAAATGCTAGGGAAATTCTACAGGCTAGCACTCTAGAAGGTAGCATAGGGAAACATAAAATTAAAATTTTATGCGATTCCGGAAGTTGTTTCCCTGGTTAGCGCTAAACTAGCTAAGAACTGGCCTCGTTTGAAACGAAAAGTTCGATGTCGAACTGCATTAACTAACGTAATCGTTGAGTTACCCCAGGTCAACTTGTGCGTGAAATTAACTAATGGTGCCGTGCTAAAAACCATAGCTTGTCTCTCGAAGGCCAGTAAGTCAATATTTGACGTTGTGTTAAGAGTCCTTGGTATTAATTTATTAAACCAAAAACTCGAGCCTAAGGAGAAAGTCACGCCTCGTGATTGCCAAGCAAAGAAGCACTTGCCTAGCCAAAAGCCGATCACCCCCAAGAGATTGGTCGAGTGTCAATTAAGCAGTAAAGAGGCGATAACGCCTCAGCCAGCCTTAAGTTGCCAGCTGAAAGGAAAAGACTTAACGACCCCTGCTATGAGAATGACACAGTCCCATTAACTGCTCTAACCAAGCGTCGCACGCGACGCACTAAACCCCTTTTAAAAGTAATAAAAGATCGACCAAACTATAAGGTGGGTGTTGCAGGAAAACTAACTTGTTGCTCCCGTATACCAGATACGTTTAACAGGCCTTCTAACGGCAAAATTAAACGAAGTTTGTCAGCTAATGATGTAAATTACAGTGTAGTCATGTCCGAAAAACCAGGAATTAGCGAATGTAGCTTTTTCGAGTGGCTTAAGTTACGTAGCCAATCGTCCCTTAACGTAAAGTAGAAACGAGTAAATCTGCCAAACCAAAAGTCGGCAGTAAACGTGTTCCCCTTAAATGCTTTGATTTCCAGAGTTTTGTAAAGTAAAATTGCCTGAGTTTAATTTAACTTAACTTCAGTGTAACAGTATTTAAATCAAAATTAAATATAGTTTTTTCCCCGCTCCTTTTTAGAAATAGGACCGATGTTTTAGTGTGAATTCTATGTCAGTCTAGGGTGGAACTAAATGCATAATTATGGCTCTAGTACTGTATAGGTGTTCCCAGTGAAACGGAGGTTGTAAAACCTAACCTAATGTAGTTTTCTCTAAAAAGTTTTTCATTTGCAATTAAAAACGAAAACCTAACCCAGTGTTTTCCCGTGTGAGTTTCTTATAAATAGTGAGTTGTATGCCGATACAAGCGTGGCTCCATCTAGGAGCAACCAAAACTAAATAGTATATTTGCTGAATTTTAAATTCTAAAACTTCAGAGTCTACTGTACGAACCTGGAAAGTCTCTTGTGAAAGTTGCTGCATCAAGCCAGCATTTTGTTTAAACATTTAATTGTTAAACGTTTTATTTCAGTAAATATTGACTGAAAATTTTTAACTGCATACTTAATTTGGTTACGTGGTATGTCGAGGGTGCAACCACAACAAAAGGAATGTAGCGTGAGAAACGCTAACTATTTGAAGATGCCACCCCCAGTATTAGGATTTTCGCATGTGTGAGTGAGTATGGGGATTTTCGCTTTCTTGAATTGATTGCCTTTTGGAAATTAGTTTTTGCAATCTGTTCTTGCGTGAATATTTTCCCGTTGGGAGTTTTTTTTTCCATTTTAAAATTTATTGTAGTGTTATCTTCTTGTTTTGATAGGTTTTTGCACTCATTATGTTCATTTATTAGGGTTAGTTGTCTTATGACAGTGGTGGCGTCAGTGTGGCATGCTCTGGGATTGGCTGGTGTGTCACGTGGTGTTTTCCCCTCGAGTTTCAGCTAACCCACGACCATGTGAAGCGTCGCTTCACTCTCTGCGTTACCTTTGACTGTGTGGCGAATTAATCTTCTTGATTGGAAACCACCATGTAGAAAAACAAACAAGTCAGTAAGATAATTTCAGGGCCCGCCCGTGGCTCTTGTCTCCCGGTAGATAGGGACAGTCAATTTCTGTCGGTCGTCTGTTGGTGAAGTTGTGACGTCGGCTTGAAGGCCATGAAGCTTGCGTGTCCTTCGTAATACTGCATAGCAAGCGTTTTGCTGATGATGGCTGTAACAGGAAAAATGTTTATGAGCGATATACGAGACGTCCAATTCTCTTCGGTTCCACGCCTGTTTATTCGGTTGGTCCACTCCAATGTGTCTTTGTACCGTGAATAGCTAAGGCTGTGCTATTGCACTACAGTGTTCATATATTCGTGAGACGAATTTGTGAATTATGTTCGCTGCTGGGGAGCGTGTTCCATTTTGCGTATTCGTTGTACTGTGGTCCTTTGTGGTTAACAATAACTGAAACTCGCGAGACTCTTTCTACAAAGTTGGGGTTGGGTTTGGGGTTGGGGTTGGTCGTTTAGGTTTTTGCAAAGTGTTTATTCTTTTTTTGAGTGTAATGGTTTAGTGTGTGATGTATGGTTTGATAACTAGGGTTTGCTCACGTCAGTATTCATGCAGCAGGAATTAATTTACCTAAGTAACATTACGCTTGTCGTTAACGCTCCTTGTGAGCTTTATGGAATTTAATGAACTTGATAGAATTATTTATTCTAGTTTAAATAATTAAGTGTGAACAGGCTTTTCTGTTAGTTAACATTTGGAAACGGGAAAAAGGGTGAGATATGCCTAGGTTCCGTCTTACTTTTTTTGTAGTAGCCTACTTGTGGTAAAATGGTTTATGGTTCAGAGGAACAGGCTTTAAACCAGAGAAAGTTTTGGAGGTAGGCTAGGCCTACTACAATACTGACTTACCGGTGGAGTATATTTCCCTAGTATTGGTTATTTATTTTCTATTTATATGTGGGGTAGGGAAGTAAATGTACATATGGGTATGCTATAAATATTTGAGGTTATTCATTGACTAAGGCGACTGTAAAAATTTAAATTTGTGTTGAAATATTTTTGGACTTGTCAATTAGAAATTTGGGTCTTGGTCAGTGTTTGTGAATTTATATAGAACTGGTCTAAGTGATATTAGATCAGCAAATTTAACATTGAATTTTGGAGTACCCTGTCTGGTTGTTATTCACTGAATAAATGTATATTTTGCTTGTTAATTTGGTTGAATTTGTTCACCTTGGTCACCAGAACGTATGCATCGGCTCTGTGGTGAGGATTATAGGGGAGGGGAAAGTTTATTGCTAGCCTTTTCTTAATGGGAACCGCCTTCCTCAGAGTCGTTAAAAGTGTTAATGGATTGAGCACTAAAAATTAAGATTTCAGGAACCTTCAGCTATTTCCCGTTTTGGTCTTCACACCTAAATTTTAAGTGCCTATGTTTTACTCCTCCTGTCATTATTAACGTTTCCCTGTGTGGGAGAATAATTACGGAGATTGTAACAACACTAATTAAATATTCATTAGGAATATTCTACGGGAGTTGTAACTTGTCCCCGGTTAGTTCCTTTTTAAGTTTTTACGAAATGTCTTTCTTCCCAAAAAAGATATCTGTCTCACCTCTGAGTTCAAAAGGTTAACTCTATCGTTAAAAGATTGCTGCGTTTTTATCCATAAAACCTTCCAGCATTGTATTATTATGTTTCAAGTTATGGGTTATACTTAAAAACCCTTCAGTATCAAATTTAAACTGTAAACAAGTTGTTTGGTAAACTTAAATCATTCTAGTGGGAGTAGTTTTACAGTAAATAGAGCTGGTCATTTTATGTGTCCCCACAGTGTGCAATTTTCTAACATCTATCGCAGTCTAGGTTTATTATAATGCGTCTGGCAGTTTTGATCGCAGCTTTCCGGGATAAAGAAAAAAGCTAGACTTGAGTAGAGGCTGACCAGATAGGGGCATATTACCAGAACAGTAGATGGCCTCATTTACCTGTTAAAACGAAACAAAAACGCTGATCCCCAAAAATACAAAACGGCGAAGTCAATATTTTCGTAAACAGTGCGATTTATTTTGTGTCAATTTGTTTCATAGTTTGGCGGTCTTGTTTTTGCATATCTTGTGTGCTCTAACCCTTCTGTTCTAGCTTTAATTCTGAGTTCTAAGGAACCCTGAATAAAATCCTGTGTGTCGGGGCGTGTAATGACAGGACGCCGAAAAAACCTTCGTTTTCACAGCAAACAATTTTTTTTCTCGAGCGCCCAAAAACGCAAAGACCTCGGTCTTCTCCCCTCCGCTGTTTCGTCAATAATTGACTAAAACAGCCAAACTTGGAACCCTTTAATAGCCAGACTATCCAGCTACCGACTGGGGAAAACAACTTTAAAATTCCATCTAGAAGATTCACAATCTGAATTTGAAAATCACTCCAAACTTACCGCAGTGCTCATCCATCATGGCCGCCATTATTGAAAATTCGCTGTACATTTGTAATTTATTTTCATTATTCTTTTCGGGCAAAAAGCCCACAACACTAGCTTAGTTGTGAATTAGGGGGGGCGTCCTTAATTGGTACTTAACCTCAAATACATGTGGATACAGACATTTTAAGTGTGATTATTTTTTATTTTGTTTGTCGGCCGCAAATCTTATGAAAAATTTCCACTAAGATCCAAAACTGTCGTTAACTTAATTGTTAAACATCCGACTTAACTAATGCGTTATAGCATTTAACTAAGCTAGATTATTTATTCCTATTTAAGCTTTATTTATAATCTTTTACCACTAGAACGCTACCATTAGTCCGAACCAATTCGACATCGGCAATCACCGGACACGAATTTTAGTGTAAATATTTTGCTTTAAATCTCCAGCCAAAACTCCGACTGTGACCATCCGAATGCAATAACTAGCTTTTCCTTCAATTAAACTTATATCCTGAAAAGATCTGTTCACAACGCCATCCCAAAGTCAGTCTGTGCAATAAACTCCGTTTCCCCCCTCCCCCCCAAAAAAACCTAGTTGTAGTGTGTAACACTGCAATCTACAGTTAAAGCTTGTTAAATGTAATAGTAATGCTTTATTCATTACACAAGCCTCTCCACTAGCTTTAACATGAGCCATTTCACAAAGTACTCCTGTAAATATTCAATCCATAGTCAATATTTTAATGTAAAAGCCTTTCCCAAAGTTCGTTTGAGTTAAAGCTCAATTTGGCCTACCTTTACATGTCCCTACTCCTTCAAACGGCTCTGCACCAAAACCCTTTGCCAAACCGACTTTTCCATTGTTTTTCTGGCCCTCCACCAATCAGACCCCCGTAGCTCTCCTCGGCGTCCGCGATTTGGTCGCCAAAATGTAGCATAAAAAGGCCCAGTTGCCTTCCCTCTACAGCTCTAGCATAAAAAGGCCCAGTTGCCCTCCCTCTACAGCTCAGTCAGCACAGCTCACAGATCTCGCAAGCTAGAAGGGTCACACCGGTCGGGAGTGGAGATGTCACGTCCGTGGTTGCCATGCCGGGCAAAATGGTAGTGGTTCGTATGTTACTAGTTTTAGCTTAAAAGGCAGGATCCCCCAATCTTAAATTTATAGTTTAACTTAAACTAACTTCTAGCTTTTGCATAATTCCCACGGTTTGCACTTAATAGAGAGTTCTGGATTGGACTCACCACATTTTCTAATCGAAATTGTACTTTGAAACTCTGTAGTTCCTATGAATTTAATGTAAATTCTTGTCGAATTTTAAATGTAAAATTCACACTGCTTTTATTGTAAAGCCTTCTTGTTGACGCTAGTTGAAACTAAATGTAATCATTGTTTATATTTTCCTGCATTTTAATAAAAAGAACATTTTGCCGGCCTCCAGCCAGGCCGGCTAAAAATGGTTTCTTTGTGCCTAAAACATACTTAACCTGATAATTTAGCATTACATTCCTCGAATGTGATGTTCCCCTGGAGGTTTCTTCCGGTTTGCAGCCGCCTGCTTGCATGTCCCTACTGCGCATGTGCGAGGCAGTACTCCCTTATAAAAGCGACAGCGCGCACCCTATCGGCATTCGTTTTACTCTCAATATGTCAGGCGGTGACTCGAGAGGGGAGGCAGGGCGGGAGTAGGTTAAATATGTTTTAGGCACAAAGAAACCATTTTTAGCCGGCCTGGCTAGGGGCCGGCAAAATGTTCTTTCTTTGTTGCCAAAACATCTTAACCTGATAATTTAGCATTATCAGTTGACCTCGTCAAGTTTGGTGGCGGGCACCGTTCTGATGAGCGCCCCGGGATGCAAGCAGGCGTTTCCCCAAAAAGATTTTTTTATCTGGAAGAAGAAAAAATTGTGCACTTTATTCAGAACAGGTGAGAACAGGAACTTGGACCTCTTTCGTAGGATTTGGTGGTCCTAAAAAGGACCGTTGTTTGGGTCTTGCTTCCTTCTGGATGGCTTGCTTCCATCTGGTTGGCTTGCTTCCATCTGGTTGGCTTGCTTCCTTCATGGATGGCTTGCTTCTGTGTTCTGAGTGCTTAATGGGGGTTGAACACAGTTCTGGCTGCGACGATAGGTCCCAGCCGGTGTAGTCCTGATTCTTCTCTTGACATATCCCTCAGGTAGTGGGAGGTGAAGGTTGTTTCGTGGCGCCAGGACGCTGCTGCTAGGATTTCATCTATTGGAATGGCGTTGTGGTGGGCCCATGATGTGGAGACAGCTCTTACTTCGTGCGCCGTCACTCTCATGCTCTCATTCGGAGTTTTTTCATAAGCTGCTTCGATTGTTTTCTTAATCTCTCTTGATACCATGGCTGCTGATGTTTCGCCAGATTGGGGATCAACTGGGAGAAAGAGTTGGTTCCTTCCTCGGCGAATGTCTTCATGACGTGTCAGGGCTAGGTAGAAGCGTAAGGCTCTGACTGGACATAGGAGTCGTGCAGGTTCGTTTCCAACTAGGGTGGATAGAGCTGGAAAAGTGATTGGTTTCGGTGGTTCCGAAGGTTTTTGTGTTTTGGCTCTGAATGTTGATCTTGGATATAGCGTGACAGATGAGAAGTTGGGGCCAAAGATGCAGTATGCAGGATCTGCTGAGAGGGCTTGAATTTCCGAACAACGAAGGCTGGCAGCTAAGGTGACGAGAAAAACTGTCTTGCGGGTCATGAGATGAAGGGAGGTGTCCTGTAAGGGCTCATATGGTTCACCCATTAGGGACTGGAGGACGAGTGAAAAGGTCCAAGTCTGTTATTGATCTTCTGGTAGTGGGTTTTTCATTTTCGTATGAGCGTAATAGGGCTGAGATTCGGTAGTCGTCAAGTAAGTTGGTGTTGTTGGTGGCCTTGAAGACGGTGTTTAGAGCTGAGCGGTAGACTAGTATTGTAGAGCCTTTGAGTTTGTCGAAATTGAATAGGTCTCGAAAGAAGTTTAGAAGGGTGGGAAGAGGTGGGTTGATAGGATTAGTTTGTTTTGTGATACACCAACGAATCCATTTAGACCAGTGGCTGTCGTACATCCGGTTAGTGGAATCTCTGGTTGCCTTTGGGGCGATGCGTTCGGCCTCTTCTCGATGAATTCCAGCCTTTTGGAGGAGTTTGATGATAGTAGCCATCCATGTAGATTGAGGTTGGGTACGTTCGGATGTAGCTTTGTTCCTTTCTGTTGGGAGGTAGACTTCTTGGAATGTCGACTAGAAGTTCTAGAAGGAGTGGGAGCCATGCTGCCGATGGCCAAAGGGGGGCTATGAGCAGGAACAAGCTCTGGCTTTCTTGGATTCTTAGAAGAACTTGAGGGAGGAGCTTGAAGGGAGGGAAGAGGTAGGCGAACAGGTTGTGCCATGAGAACGTCAGGGCGTCTACTGCTACTGCTGTTTCTTCCAGAATCGGGCTTATGTAGAGGGGAAGTCTGGCATTGTGCCTCGTGGCGAACAGGTCTATCATTGGAGTGCCCCAGATGGTGAAGAGAGATTCGCAAATGGATTTCTTGAGGCACCATTCGCCCGTCGGAGATTTCCGGCGTGACAGAGAGTCGGCAATCACAATCCTGTTGCCAGGGATATGGAGAGGAATGAGTGTGATGTTGTGCGGTATGCAGAGGTTGAAAATTTTTGATGTTAGGTGGTGGAGAGATCTGGATTTCGTTCCTCCTCTTTCCTTATGTAGGCTAGAGCAGTCGTGTTGTCGGACTGGACTTGTATTGTCTTGTTCCTGATCTTGGGAAGGAAATGTTGTAGAGCGAGTAAAATTGCTCGAAGTTCGAGGGAGTTGATATGATCCGTGCAGGTTGACGGCCAAAGGCCTGAGACTTCTTGTGTGACAAGATGGGCACCCCAGCCGGTTTCGAAGCATCTGTGAATATGAGCATCTCGGGATGTGGTTCGTGGAGAGGTTGTGTCTTCGTGAGGTTGGTGACATCTGACCACCAAAGGAGGGAGTACAGAGGGAAGTCGGGACTGAAGGGGATTTGCTTGTCTGGGAGGTCCTGATTGATTGCCCGGTTGTAGATGCTATGGTGGTGGAGTGGTCTTACCATCCATCGGCCGTAGGGAACGAGGTTTGCCATTGCGTCCGTCTTCCCGATGAGGGAGTTTAGTTCTCGAGGAGAAAAACTTAGTTTTCGACCGAAAGAGGCGGGTGGGGAGAAGTAGATCTTCTATCCGCTCCGGGGAGGGGGCAATTCTTGCTGTGTGGAGGTCGAAAGAGGCTACCAGAAAGCTGAAGATTTGTGCTAGTTTTAGGCGGGATTTTGAGTAGTTTACTCCGAAGCCCAGTCGGTTTAACATGGAAATGGTCTTGTCCTTGTTTTGTTCTAGTGTGAGAGGGTCCGGATTGTTGAGGGCCCAGTCGTCCAAGTAGGCGTTGGCTTGAATTTCGTTTTGGTGTAGATAAGCCAATATTGGTTTGAGGACCATTGTGAAAATTCTGGGGGCTGCGTTCAGGCCGAAAGGAAGACAACGGAATTCGTAGACCTTTTGGTTGTAGATGAACCGAAAGAGGTGCGTGATAGCCGGATGGAGTGGGACATGGAGATAAGCATCTTCTAGGTCGATCGAGACTGTCCAGTCGTTTTGTTTGAACGAAAGACGAATGGATTCGAGAGTTTCCATTTTGAAATGGTTGTTTAGGATGTATCTGTTGAGAGGTTTCATGTTGAATATCAAGCGGGAGCCTCCTGACTTCTTTGGTCGGGTGAAAATGGAGCTGTAGCAGCCCGGGCATGGATTGCGCATTCCCTGATTGCATCCTTCTGCAGGAGTTCTGAGACTTCGAACGAAAGTAGTGGTGTTCATGGTGGGGAGAATTTCCATGGTGGCGTTGGGAGGAGAGGTGGTTTTGACAGAAATTCCAGACGAAAGCCGTGTTCGATGATGAAAAGGACTTCCGGGTTTTTTGTTAATTGTAGCCAAGCCGGGAGGAATAGTCGTAAACTTGCCCCGACTGGAAGACACGAAGGCCGGGTGAGAGGCGTCATTGTTGGTTCTTACGAAGGTTGCTTCTGCCTCCTGGTGACGAGTGGCGGCTACGTCAGTCTGGAGTGGCAGCTCGCTTCTGGTTGCGCTGGCCGGAACGAGAGCGAGGCTGGTCTGTCCGAAAGGGCTGCAGGTTACTCGGGCGAAAGTCGTTGGGACAAGCAGACTGAGAGGGAGCCGGCGTCCTGTTCCAATTGTCCAGAGGAGGGCGAGGGTTGGGCTGTTTATTCTTCAGAACCGGACGAGTGGTAGGAGAGACTTGTTTATGCGGCTTGAGTTTCTTAGCGATGTCGAGTAGCAAGAGTTGGGATAAGGCCCCGGAAGAGCGTGTCCGACTCGTGGATGGGCTGGTTGCGGAGCCGGTGCATCGTGGAGACATTCAAGTTGTTAGCGGACGAAAGAGCAATGTCCCGGAGAAGCAGCGTGTTGTTGAAAAGGGCTCTCGTAGCTCAGTTGATAGAATGATACGTGGCGAAGCTTGCCTTCTGAAAGAGCTGCGTAATTAGGGACGAAAGATTGCATATTTCTTCGGGGCTTGCGTCCGAGAATAATTTCTCGCATAGGGCATTTACTGCAGTGTTGAGAACGTCGGCTTGAGAGGCGGCACGGAGACTTAGCCGAAGGCATTTGTCATTCTCGTAAAGGACGAAAGTTGGGATGTCTGTTTTCTTAAGGATCGAAAGAGCAGTGTTGAAGTCCATCTTCACTTCGCTGCTTAAGAATTCACATTCCGGGTAGGTTGCGAAGTTGTTCGGGTTCGCAGCGCTGTCGCCCAACAGGCGAAAGAAGCTGCTTTCACGGCCTGGTCGAGGTGGTGGTGGTTCCTTGCCGAGGACGAGAGGGTCGCCCTTGCCGAGTAGGGAGCCTTCATTCCGGAGGAGGCAGGTTAGCAGCGTGGTGGATTGCCCTAGAAGATTGCGGGGTTTGGTGTCTTTGTCTCTGAGGGCAAAGCCGAAGCCAGTTTTCAGCCCACGGTTGATCACGGGAGCGTCAGCCGACTGCG
Source organism: Lithobius niger (assembly GCA_023313725.1). Classification (NCBI taxonomy): domain Eukaryota; kingdom Metazoa; phylum Arthropoda; class Chilopoda; order Lithobiomorpha; family Lithobiidae; genus Lithobius; species Lithobius niger. The sequence continues at coordinate 51,639 of JAHWFP010089350.1, forward strand.
AGGGCTTGAAGAGAAAGCAGTCGGGAATGGTTTCTTCGACCGTCTTTAGAAGCGAAGTCAAAGGTAAAGTCTGGTCGTCGGCGGCATCGTCCAGGAAGTGGATCCTCTTGACGGATGAAAGCAGGATGGCAGGCGGCGGAACTTCAGTAGTGGCCGTGGGGACCGCAGAAGGAGAAGCTTGCGGACGAGAGGGAGAAGATGACTTGCATCTCTTCTGGGTGCCAGGGGGCGACGTTGAGCCCCGTTTGCAGGAGTCTCGGCTGGAGGCAGAAGTAATCCAGGCTTGCGTGCGGGCGTGTCGGGCGGAAGACGTGCTGGAGGGAGACGGCATGGGATTATCTTGCATCACACGGACCGTTTCCTGGACGATGTGCCGGACTTCGCTGCGGGAAACGCTTCGACCTATCAGGGAGGAGTTGGATGATAAGTCCAAAGGAGAGTTGCGGGCTGGCGAGCGAGAAGCTGCCATAGCCAGCTGGAGGGATTTCTTGGCTTCACGGTAGACGACTTTCGCCCGCTGAAAATCCTCTTGCAGAGCCGATAGTTCCATAGGTTCGGCCGGTGGGGTGCGCTGGCCGGGTTGCAAGGGAGAGTCCGAGAAGACATTGACGCTTGCAGGTGGCGCTTCACTGAAGGAGACAGCAGGGATCGGGCCAACGGCAGCGAGGTCGAGGGCGGAGATCCAGCGATTGCCGAGCGTGAAAGCGGTTGCTTGCGGACGAAGGAGAGCATGAGAGGGAGCGGCGAGCGAAGCGGGAGCTTCGGATGCGGCGGCCATCATCGGGTAGAATCCAGATTTCCGTGCGAAAGACAGGGGAACTCCGACGCGAGGTGGCATGGAGACACCTCTGGAGGAAAATGAATGCCGATAGCATGCGCGCTGTCGCTTTTATAAGGGAGTACTGCCTCGCACATGCGCAGTAGAGACATGCAAGCAGGCGTCTGCACACCGGAAGAAACCTCCAGGGGAACATCACATTCGAGGAATGTAATGCAAAATTATCAGGTTAAGATGTTTTGGCAACAAAGAACCAAGAGTTTTTAAAATGCCAGTGATTCTACTAGTGCGATTAATTGCTAGAGTTAATTAACTAAGAAAACCACTTATTAAACTCAGGACTGCAATTAACCAGCCACCTGGTGGCAGCGAAAACCCGCCTTTAGGATTGTCTAGTTAGCCTTCGATTAGGACCAATGACTCTCTGTTACCCAGAGATGTTCATGACTCTGTCAAAATAGTCACCCGAAAAAGACGCCTGCATTGCCGCCACAATCAATGCACCCCGAACCGCCCCAGTAACAACGCCGTTCCTGGAGCCAGACGACTGGAACTGCAGCTTCACCGAGAGTAAACCTGCCCAGTCGAGATGCCTGCATCAACCCGTAACCAGTGAGGAGAAACCGGCCACAGTACGCGGTGCTCCTGCACTGTCAACTGTGATTCTTGGACACCCCAACCAGCGTTACAGTGTAGTGATCCACAGACGTTCTACTACAGTGCCAGTGGAATAAGTTCTTCAATCGACGGTGGGAGATTGGAGTGAATGACTGACCGCACAACGATTGTGCAAACCAGGGCAAGTGTGCATAGAATATGCTTTGGCCTGCCAAGCCTAGTGTTGTAGTTAAGAGCATTTTATGTATTTATACACCAAAGCTAAGGGTCGTAAAAAGTGTATCTATTGCTAAAACTTGCTGGATTAGGATAAGAAGCGGTTAAATTCGTGCTCAGTTCTAACTTAAAGTTGAATTAATTTTGCGGCTACATTTTAATTCCGTGATTCATTTATACAAGCTGTATTTTTGAAGTTAACGTTAAAATTTCTAAAATGGCTACTTTTGACTAAATTGTAGAAGGCCTGAAAAACAAGGAGCTCAAGAAAGCCTGTTTAGACCTAGGTTTAGCAGTAAGTGACTCTAAACAGATATCACTTAAAATTTTACGTGATGCACTTGACGATAATAAGATTTCAGTAACTGAACTTGCTGACACTCTAGAGAGTGCTATTGAAAGAAGAGACTTAGCCATTCAAACTAAGAAAGAAATAGCTTTAAAAGAACACGAACTATTCTTAAAAGCCGAAGAATTAAAGTTAGAAACTTTAAAGGTTGCTGACGCTGATAAACGTAGAGCACATGAATTTGCTTTAATTTATCAAGAGGCCCAAATTCGTGACTGTGACGCTCAATTAAATAATAATAAATAAATAAATAAATAAATTTTATTTCGCTCGTAGGGCGAAAAGGGAAATGCAAGGGATTGCCTATCGAACCGCTGACAGCAGACCCAAGGAAAAAGAAGAAAAAGAAGATGGTAGGGAACTGGAAAATTATGGGTTCCAAATAGAATGTTCAGGGCGACGAAGGAACGGGCGAAGGGAGGAAGTGGTTAAGCACTTTTTGAAGGAGAGAAGCGATGGGGCTAAAACAGTTTCATTGTTGAGAGAGTTCCAAATAGGAACCACTCTAAGAGCGAAGGACGACCTCCGGGAATTTAAATGAAAACGTGGAAGAACAAGTTTGTAACAGTTACCACGAGTCCTGGAGTTAGGGCTAAAATCAAAAAAATGGCAGTTCGAATGGTAACACGGAGTGTATAATCTTATAGGTTAAGATCAGATCGGCCCTCAAGCGTCTGCATTCGAGGGTTTCAAGGTTAAGAAGATGGAGTCGATGATTGTAAGGAAGAAAACGCATGCCTGGCAACGATTTAGTGTATTTCCTTTTGTAACAGCGGACGCTACGACGGCTCAGGTGCTTGTAGCGCCTCCGGTTTCCTGGTTTGACACGGAGATTCAGCTTAAGGTGTTGCGGTGATTATTGCGACTTTTACGGCATAAGCACAGCAAGGGCTACTGTCCCAGCATGGGGGATGGAGCGCAGGGTCCTAGATTAAAGGGGCCTAACCTTAATACTGCTGGTTTACATATTTATTTACACTTAAACAGTTAATCGACTAGCAAACGCACTGAAGTTAAAAACTCCTGGTTTTTATTATGACATTAGAGAATATAAAAATAACACTTTACATTTAGTTTGCACGGAAGCTTTTGAAATAAGTATTTAAAAGCACAAGGTTTGAATTTACAACATGTAATTCGTTTTCACAAGTTTTGACTAAAACGACGTTTGTGTTTCAGAATAAAACAACACTTAATTTTTCGAATAGAAAAAGCAATACTGAACGCTCCGCAGAGTCGTCCGCAAGATTGAACAGCCTCGGCTGGTTACAATCTATCAAACAGTATGTTTCAAACACGCATCAAAGATCAACCGTTTCACAGTTTTGTTTCTAAGTGATAAAACAGAGCCTTAAACCTCCCAGAGTTGCTGTTTACAAGTCAACTCCTCAAATTATAAAAGCCTCAGCTACTTATAAAGTCCGTCTGGAGTGAATAACCAATGAATCCCACACAAAGATCAAACCGTCAGTTATTTGAATTAAAGTTTAAAACAAATAAGAAAGATTTTGGTTTTTAGTAAGAGAACCACTCTGACGTTATGGGGTGAGAAACCTAAGATGCCGCTACAAGCGTCACCACCATAATATTCCCTAGCTAGAGAGAGTTTAAGTTACGTTTATGAACTAAAATTTAGACTTGGGGGGTCCTAAATTAAATTTTCAAAAGCTAACAACAAACATACGAACCACTGCCATTTTGCCCGGCATGGCATCCCACGGACATAGTGTCTCCACTCCCGACTGGAGTGACCCTTCTCTAGCTTGAGATCTGTGAGCTGTGCTAACTATGCATTCTGGGGCTGGGGTTTTATGCACATTACCAGAAGTAAGCGCGGACTCGCGGGGTAGCTACGGGGGTCTGATTGGCTGAGGGCCTCGAGAACAATAGAAAGTGGGAGGAGAAGTCGGATGAACAAAGGAACTGGGTGCAGAGCCGTTTGAAGGAGTAGGGATGGAAAAGACAGGCCTGTTTTGAGTTTTACTCAATTGAACTTTCGGAAATAGGCCTTTATTTTGAATTATTGGCTATGGATTCCATTTTTACATGATTGCAACGTGATTTGGCTCTTGTTAAAGCTTATTACTTGGCTTTGGGTAATGCAGAGAACATTACTATTACATTAAACAAGCTTTAACGGTAAACTGCAGTGTTATACACCACAACTAGTTTTGGCTGGGGGATTTGAAGTTTTTGCACAGTTTGACTTACGGAATAAACAGATCTTTTTAAGAATTCTTTTGGATTTAATAGTAGTTCAAGCTAGCAGTAGCATTTGGTTGGGTTCCAGTCGGGCTGAGAGGAGAACTAAAATAAACATATATACACTGAAAATTCGTGTCCGGTAGAATGCCGATGTCTAATTACTTGGACTAATGGCAGCATTTCTGGGGGTAAAAGATTATTATAAAAGGCTAAATAAATGAATAAATAGTCTAGCTTGATGTTATGCTAAAACGCATAAAGTTAAAGTGGAGGTTTGAACTCTAAAGTTAACGGACAATGTTTGATCTAAGTGGAAATTTTTCATAGTAGTTGCGATCGTTCAAACACAATAAAAAATATCACACATTAAAAATGGTTGTCAGTACATGGGCACAGTACATGTGCCTTTCTCCTAAAATATAACTAAGCTAGAGTTTGGGGTTTTATGCCCGAAAAAGAACAAGGATAAAATGAAAATACAAAAATACAGAGTTCAGTAATGGCGGCCATGTTGAAGGTGCGATGTGGTTTTGGGGTGATCTTCAAACGTGAATTACTGGTACTTCCTGGTGGAAGTCCGGATTTGGGCTTCCCCAAGCATCTTGTATTTGGGCAAGCTATAGATGTTGAAAATTTGGAATGATTCTGTCCATTAACAAAAAAACGGCCAAATGTGCCTCGGCGAGACATTTTGGATGCCTCAAGAAAAAAAAATTTCAATTTTCTTGAATAACAGGCGTTTTTCGGTGGCGCTCGTTTACACGCCCCCGGACGCAGGATTTTATTCGGGGTTCTTGAGAGCTCAGAATAAAAGCTGTAATGGAAAGGTTAGTGCACACAAGATATGCAAAAACACAAGACCGCCAAAATATTATATATAAAAATTGACAAGAAATAAAGTACATAGTTTACATAAATGTTGACTTTGCCGTTTTGTCTTTTTGGGGGACCAACGTTTTTGTGGCTCAGAGAACTTTAAGTAATTCAAAATTTACAAGTTAAATCTTTACTGTTTTTGCAACCATTAACTAAATACTGTCCGCGCTGCTTGGTGCAGGAATATCGTACAAGTATTTGAAAATGGGGCAAAAAGACATTTATCAAGAAACACACTAGTTTTAAAGTGAAAGTACAAAGTTAGGGTTTTTGTAAAAGAACTGTCAAATGAGGCGTCCCGCCACTTAATCGTTCGTACAAGTCCGGATTATGTCCAATTGCCGCGTCTTTTTTTTCTGTGTGACGGCCAAAAACACCTTGCCGTCCACCCTCAACCTAGGCTACGATAGCGGTTAGAAGAGAATATTCTGTGAACACGTGATAGAACACCGGCTCTATTTAACAGCAACTAATACCACTAGAATGGTTTTAGGTTACCAAACAACTTGTTTACATAGGCAATTTGACACTGAAGGATTTTGAGATAAGACCCATAACTTAAACATAACAATACAACACTGGGAAGTTTTGTGGATAAAAACTAACAACCTTTTAACGACAGAGTTGACCTTTCACACTCAGAGGTGAGACAGACGGTTTTTTTGGGAAGAAAACCATTTCGTGTAAAACTTAAAGAAGAGCCAACCGGGGACAGATTGCAACTCCCGTAGAATGTCGTTACAATGTCGTTACAATGTCGTTAGTGTCGTTACAATCTTTGTCAATATTCTCCCACATAGGGAGACGTTGATAGTGACAAAAGGAGTAATACATAAGCACTTAAAATTTAGGTGTGAAGGCCAAAACGGGAATTAACTGGGAGTTGCTTCAGGATGAGCTCCCAACAGACCAAAATGACAAAATTAAAAATGCAGTTAAAATTTAATTTTCAGTCAATTTGTACTGAAAACAAAAATGTTAAACATTTAAGAATTTGTTTTAAACAAAATATCTACTTAACGCGTCCGCGTTTAAGTGTAACTTGCCAGGTTTGTACCGGACAGTGTAGTCATAATCTTGAAGGGTGAGGCTCCACCTAAGCAATCTGGGATTTTTGCCAGACATTTGCTTGAGCCAGTGAAGTGGGTTGTGATCCGATTCTATGATAAATTTTGTCCCATAGATGTAGGGCCGTAATTTAGCAACAGACCAGATCAAACAAGCACACTCCTTTTCTGTCGTCCCGTAATTTTGCTCACGGGCTGTTAACTTACGTGAAACGTAAAGGCAAGGGTGTTCATCTTCTCCAAATTGTTGGGACAACACGCAGCCCATGCCACGGTCGGAACAATCGCATTGGAGGATAAAAGTTTGGTTGAAATCGGGAGCTCTTAGGACGGGAAACGTCACTAAGGCAGTCTTCAAAGTCTCAAAGGCAGTTTGCTTTGAATCATCCCATGAGATGGGATCGGGTGCATCCTTCTTTAGTGAATCTGTAAGGCTTGCACAGATTTCGGAATAGTGGGGAATGTAGCGCTGGTAATAACCAACCAAACCAAGGAAGGAACAGACATCTTTCTTAGTTTGTGGCCGCACGAATTTTTGGACAGCCAAAACCTTCACTTCTGAAGGAGTGCGAGTTCCATTACCCACCTCGTGACCAAGAAAAGTAGCTTTGCTACAAGCGACCTGCGATTTTTTAGCATTTACCGTTAACCCGGCCTTCTTGACAGCAAAGAGAAAATTAAAGACGTTGTCTAGATGTTGTTGCCACGTTTCGGCACCAACGGCGGTGTCATCTTGAAAAGGAGTGACATACTCCTCCATGCCACGAGTGACATTATCCATAAGCTTCTGAAAGCAAAATAGAGCGTTTTTCATCCCCATATTCATCATTAGGGGAGCAAATTTCCCAATGGGGGTAGTGATAGTGGCGGCCATTGAAGCCTGTGGCGTCAAGCTCACTTGCCAAAATCCACGGTTAAGGTCAAAGATGGAGATAAACTTCCACTTAGCTGCACGCTCAATACATTCCTCAATGTTGGGAATTGGGT
>JAHWFP010089351.1:0-39431 GCA_023313725.1 Lithobius niger
ATAAATGGTGGTAGATGAAGAAGTATTAACTGGTGGCTGCTGAAGTGAAGAAACAGGAGTTGAGACGGAATAAGAACCTGGGGATGAACTCGAGATTAATGACGAAACAAAGGCTGAGCGTAGCTTGAGAACAAAGAACCCGTACTATGAACGCAGCGGTTTGGAGTTCCCATCAAATGTAGCAGCCACAGTAAACATTTAGAGCATCGTGAATGAAGCCGCCAGCACACCACCTGCTGGGAAGAAATGGAAACAGATTAAAAAAAAAAGCGGCAAGGAACAGGTAATCGAGGAGACTTGAGATTACCAAAGACGAAGCGCTGCTAAGGTAGAGAATGGAATAGTAGAGCAGCGAAAAGCAATTTTTCTGCAGAATTGTACAAATGGTGGTACAAGCACCAATTTTGGTGGTTTTTGGTATGGTGTTATATTTTTCAAAATTAGCCGATTGGCCATTAGAAAATCCAAGATGGCTACCAAATTGCCCTCATAAGTTTGTACATTAGTTGGGGTTGGTAAGCAAAACAATATTTCTATTCTGGCAGAGAACTCACCCTTTATGGTAAAGATAGTACATATATCCCGGAATGTAAAATTGCATGAGACCCCAAGTTTTGAAGCTCTTATTAGAAATAACGTCATCAAAATGGCGGTCATCTTGAAAGTTTTATTTCTAGAACCCCACTACTTTTCTGTTATTTATCTAGTATAGCATTTTATTTTTACACACATTTGGCCTAGATAGGAACTGTCCTATGATCACTAAAAGATGAAGAGGTAATGGCGTAGCGGCGAAAGCATATGGTGATTTTCAAATTCAAAGTCCTCTTGTGATCTCTCTAATAGCCCAAAATGGACATGCTTATGATATTCTGAAAGGTGGTGATCTATTCTTTCCATCAATCCGAAATAAAAGTGTTTAGCTTAGATACGGACCGTCCTACGCCCATTAAAAGGTGAGGCCAGCAAAAGCGTGTGGTGGTTTTCGAATTCACAAAGTGCTCGCAAGGATATTCTAAAAGGTAGGAATCTATTCTTTCCAAAAATACTAACCGAAATTGTTTAACTTAGATAGGGACCGTCCTACGCTCATTCAAAGGTGAAGAGATAACTGCATAGTGGCAAAAGCGTATGTTGATTTTCGAATTAGAAAGGCTCTTGTGAGCCCTCTAATAGACTGAAATTAACATGCTTATGATATTCTGAAAGCTAGGGATCTATTCTTTCCAAATTACTAACCGAAATTGTTTAACTTAGATAGGGACCGTCCTACACCCATGTGAAGAGATAACTGCATAGTGGCAAAAGCATATGTTGATTTTCGAATTCGAAAGGCTCTTGCGAGCCCTCTAATAGCCTGAAATGAACATGCTTAGGATATTCTGAATTGTAAAGATCTATTCTTTCCATCAAACCTAACCGAAATTGTTTAGTTTAGGTAGGGTCTGTCCATAATTGTCTGGCTATATTCAGTGCAACGGCTAGTTTCAAATTCAAAGTGACACAGAATGCTCATATTTGTACTTATTTCTAAGATAAACAATTTCGCTTAGGATTGATGGAAAAAATAGATCGCCACCTTTCAGAACATCCTAAGCATGTTCATTTTGGGCTATTATAGGGCTCGCTAGAGCCATTCGAATTTGAAAATCAACAAACGCTTACAATAATGCATACGATTTATGTACATTATTGACATAGCTTCATTGTAAATTGTTCAATTTGAATATATTTGTATTGGTTATACGCCATTGTTTTATTAATTATAACATGTTTTAGTTAAAAATCAATTACTGAAGGCTTCAGTGGCCATCTTGAAAAATGGCACCTTCTTGGATTTTCAAGTGTATTCACTCGAATAACTTTGACAAGTAGTTACTAAATGTTGAACATGCCATGTTTCGTGATTGTGCCACTATTTGATTTTTTTAGTTGTAATTATTACCGGCCAGCGGCAATCTTGAAAAATGGGCGCAATCTTGGATTAGCGTATGTCCAATTGAATAACTTTGACAAGTAGCCACTAGATAATATCCCTTACAATGTACATGTCAAGTTTCATGCTAGTACTACCATTTTTACCACTATTTGATTTTTTTCTGTTGTAATCTTGGCTTTTCTAATAGCCAATCGAATAAATTTGACGTGTAACCCCTAGATAGTGAACATGCCAAGTTTCATGCTTGTACCACTTTTTGCATGATTTTTCTTTTATCTGCTCCACTACAGTGTCTGCTAGGCCCGAAGAAAAGGGAGGATCGAGCAGGGTGTCGGCATCAGTAAAAGGAATCGCGCAGAATTCTGGCTGAAGAAGCAAGGAGATCGGAATGTTATTAGGTCTTTTTTAGAGCGAATCGGGAGGAGGGGACCCAACGGTCGTGGGAACTGGGAGACGGGCCATACTATTTTTTCCCAAAGAATACTGGCTGGTGAAACAACTAGGCTAGAGGGATCCGGAATCGTGGAAGCGTGGCATAGCAACTGGCGTGTGGAAGGAGATGTGTGAAGCTGGCTAGAACCTCATAGCTGCGGAGAATGACTAGGGGTGTGAGCGTTGTTGTCCTGCATATTATGACTTGACTAGTCAGTTGTGTGTTGTTTTCTTTTTTGTACTAAAATGGTACAAAGGTTTACGGAAGAATGAGAAGAGACCGTCTAGAGGCTGTGGTTGGACGGTGATCCTGGAAGCAGAGTGCCAGTTCGCTCCGGATGGGTGAGGACCTTAGTACAAGAAACGACCCTCCGGCACGGTGGGGAACGAAAAGCAGCAGCATCAGTACCCGGAACCGGAGAGCGAATGGAGCCAGAAGGCTGTTACAAACAGCCAACAAATGCCGGGAATCGTAATGGTGAGGGATCCCGGAATTAGGGATAGTAAGACTGGGGAGCATATTCGTGGCTTTACAGGGGGACTTGGTTCGTACTGGAAGAAAGGTCTCCCTCAAGGCAAAAGAGGCATGGAGTCTGGAACAGGAGAAGTCGAGGTCAGTGAAGAGCCCGGTGGAATCAAAGTAGTAGAGGACGGTATGGGGATTGGAAAACAACCAACCAACCAGCGGGGAGCGGGGCTGCGGGGTCACAGGATGTGGAGACAGTTACAAAAGTACCGACCTCAGGTGGCGGCGAAGAAGTCGACCGAAACTGGGGGAAAAGAACTGGGAGTCGAGAATAGTCCCGAAAAATTCAGACGTTGGACTGGAGGTAATCGTGGGTAATGGAACAATGAGTGGACGAAGGCGATGTGGTGGATCAACAGAGGAATCGGGACTCGAGCGCACTCGAAGCTGCAGAAAAATATTCGCATCAAGGAGACGACACAAAAGTTCTGAATTACCTGCATAGAGCTTGGTTTTTGCCGATTGGACGTAGTGGCTCGCAACGGCTTGGAGAGTGGACGTAGGCCGAAACGTCAGGATGGTACGCCTTTTGAGAAAGTCGAAGAGGCCTGGATGTTCGAGTCCACTTCGTGAATGAAGTAGAAGCAGGAACTGATGCTGAAGACAGCACAGAAAGTGGACTGAAGGGAGGCAGCGAACTGGACCCCGTAGTGGGCAGTTGGTGACCCGCCGAAAAAAGAGAAGAACCGGCTGAAGAAGCGTGAAAAGGATCAAGGGTGGATCAAAGATGAGTCGATGGCAGAGGACCGAAGCAACGAAGAAGAGAGCTTGAATGGAACCACGCGCGGTGGTGCCCTAGGAAGAAATATGAGTAGTGGTCTGCGCCAACTACTTATACAGGAGGCCTGCGTCCGTACATGTGCAGAAGGGGAGCTACGAGCCCGGCAGGGAAGCCAACTTTCTTCACTAAGGATTCAAGATTCAATTAGGAGTAACTTATGTTATAAGACATGTAAATTTTTGTCGGCATTAAAAAGGGATTTTTATCCGTACTAAAATTGGTTTCAGAATCGAAGCATTGGACGCATGTTACAAGCTTGCTTGTAAGCTGTGCGACTGTCCTGCCTAAACAGAAAATTACGACTTTCGAAGCATGCGAAAACGGGGCTAAGGAATGGAGTATTGAGGTTAAATTAGTATCCATTCTTGTAAGCTGCAAGACTGTCGTTCCTCCATCCTCATCCTATCTGAAAAGAATTTACGAATTGCAAACCAAGCGAAATCTACGTTAAAAATAGTAGCAGAGCAGGTAGTTTATGGACCATTCTTTTAAGCTGTAAACCTGTCGTCCGTAAAGAGAAAGTTGTGGATTTCGAACCACACAAATAATTACAAGAAATTCTTGTAAGCTGTAAGCCTGTCAGCTTAATGAGAACATTTAGGATTTTGAACCACGAGAAAGTTGGGTAAAGATTACAGCATTACGTTTAAGTTACAAGCTGGTCTTGTAAGTTTTGTCATTCCTCCCCTTAAAACAGTTCAAAGAGAAAGTTATGGATTTTGAACCGTGAAAAAAGTTTTCTTCGCTAGGATTATTTACACAAACCTAATTAACAAATAGTGGCATCACACAGACCCGTCCCCTACTAATCTAAAAGAAAGGTAACAAAATGCTCAACTATAATAATTAAGCTGTCTAATTTGAAACTGATTAGCAACGTCTTTGACAGCAAAAGCATGACGATGAACCATGGCTGTCTAAACTACAGATATGTGCAAACGTATGCTACGCATACATGAACACTGAGTAAATCTTTAAAAGACTGAATTTCGACGTCAATTTTGATGATTGCCGTGCAATAGTGTTTTGGTTCATGTGATTCGGTTCTACAACTTTAGTATTTTAGAACCCTTCCGTCATGGCGTCGTGTTCTCCAGTCAAAAAAAAAAAAAACAATATGTTTAAAGATCTACATTATAATAGGCTAAGGATGGAAGTAGAAGAGCAAGAAATAACAGCCATCACAGTAGCTTCCTGAACCGTTGGTTTGAGCAACAATCACTGAAGATGTTGATAGTTGATATCTTCAAATAAATGAAAGCCATCGGTTAAATTTACAATAGGGGAACCCGCTTTAAGGTCATCAGCAAATTTAAAGCAAAAACTGTTATCAGTTGTATGTTCAAAGGAAAGATCGTTACGAATATGACAAAAAAGATTGGACCAAGAACAGAACCCTGGGGTACACTACTAGAAAGCATCCCCCATTAGGAATTAGAACCAAAAATTTCAACACATTGTGAACGGTTTGACAGAAAAACACCAATCCAGGTTAGCAGTTTACCACTAACTTCAATATTAACCAGTTTTACTAATAATTTGTAATGAATAACAGATTCGAAAGCCTTACAAAATTCGAAATATATTGTATCAAATGGGATACCAATATCCAATGCAGAGGACCAACGATCCAACCAAGCACAGTAGAACTTCCCGGCAGAAACTCGAATTGGTCAGATTTAATAAGGTTGTGTTCAGTCAAAAATTTAAGTAAGACCACACAGATGTTAAGTTTCCATCAACTTGCATGCTACCGAAGTTGATAGCCTGTAGGACGATAATTTCATGGATCGGATGGATTTCCCTTCTTAAAAACATGTATAACAATTGCCCAATTCTTGCAAGATGGAATAGTGCCAGTTGCGAAAGAAAAATGAAAAATGAAGGGGTCTGCCAATTCGGTTGGAAGTTGTTTGAAAAAAAAGGCGGAAATCCGTTTGGGCCCAATGCATGAATAGATTTTAAATTTGCATGGTTAAAGGACAGATCCGGGAGGGTGGTCAAGGTGGGAATTTTAGGAAAAACAGCCGATGAAGCTGGCTTTCCTGAAGTGCTGACAATTTGATAATTAGCAATAAATATAGAATTGAAGAGATTTGACTTATCTAAGTCGGAGGTTGTATAGCTTCCAGTTTTTAATAGTGGCGGAAAATTTCTAGAAGATCGTGTTTTAGTGCAGCATAGACGAAAAAATGAACCAATATTACGTTTGGAGAGTATGGTGTTAACGCCTTGCATGCCAAGAATTTACAAGATCGGCCTAGGCCAGTCGTAACTTGTCATAAAGTAGTTTATTGGCTGGTGAATTTGATTCTTTAAGGCGGTTCCAACATTTTAATTTTTAACGCTTATCTTTTGGGTGAAGGATGGACAAAAATGTGAAGAATCTCGAGTGTTAGGTTGACCTACGTATCTAGAACCTTCAATATGAAACTGAAGGTTGTTTTAGAAGGTTGAGAAGGTTGGAAAAATTGTGGGTCAATTTAAGTTTGATAACCGTAATCTTAACTTTTTCAAAGTTGTTGGGTGCACGTCGCTTAAGGGGTTGATTTACATAGGTGCTGGTGTATTTAATAGAAAACTCAACAGAGGTATGGTCACTAGTACCTAAGTTTGGAATGGAAGTCGGTAAATAAGCCTGTTCTCAGTCGTAAAAATCAAGTGTAAAATATTAGATCCTCGAGTCCGAAAATCAACCAATTACGCGAAAGCCAATGGGGCAATACTGCTTAAGAAGTCACTGTTGGGTTTGTCAGAAGCAAGGCCAGTATGCCAATGACGGAGGAAATGTTAAATCGCCTAAAAGAATGTTATTATGGTGTTAGTATTAAAGGAGGTCAGGATAAATTTACAAAGATTTTCAATTTGGATAAGTGAATAACTGTCAGGTAAATTGGCCAAAATAAACCGATAAGTTGTTTATACCTACGCTATATATTGATACCCATTATACGGACATACAAGACTTACCATTTCATTTCTTGAATTTGCAATTTCGGAAATGAACCTATCATTTTTAATATCTAGACACACGCTAGTGTGTGCGCCAAGTTAGGCAACAAACATCACAACAAATATCACATCAATTCAATTGTCAAGGTTGTAAACCATTGTAGCGCGACGCCATAGCGTCAGTATCTTGTATCCTGAAGCATAATTGAGCGCATTTCTGGTTCTTGGGGAAAAATAATTATGTGGTACAAAAGCTTAAATTGTGTTGAAATTGAGAGCAATGACCTACCGGACAAAAATTAACTCGTGTAGGAATGCCAGCTATGCTGCTTTCCTACAATGCAAAATCTGACCCTCAATAACGTTGAAAATGTGTTACTGCAGCTAGCTAGTCCACTCATCCCCATGTTAAATCCCATAGGGTGATTATTTAATGCTACTCAGACAATGGGAAGGCTTCCAGCTATGAAATTCGACGAATGGGTACAGTACAATACAAACTGCGTACCTTTTGTGGTTTGGAGCCTAGGGGCGTAACAGGGATGGCGTGGGAGGGCTCGTAAGTACTAAAATATTGTTATAACCATTTTTAGTATTGTCGGCATTGTCTCTCATTGGACGGCCAAAGTTCGGACAATGAGAATGTACATACTGACGTGTGTGCCTAGACACACACTAGTGTATCATATCTGAACAACGTTGCAAAGAAATTGCAACTGGTAAATAGGCCACCAAGTTGAGAGTGGTTCGGCGCTTCAAAGGAGTGATATCAACACACCAACACTAACTAAATAAAACAAATTACAACAAAATTAAAACCAAAGCAAAAATGTATACAGAGGTGACTAATTTGAGAATGGTTCGGCCTATAGTGCAAAAGGTAGTAGCAACTTGTTGAAAACCAATTTCTTGTTGACGTGGCACTTTATTATACATCTGCACGGTAGTGGAGTTGAGTCAATAAAAAAATTTAAAAAAAGGTGTGATATCATGCCAAAAACCAAAACTGGTAAAAAGGGCCGCCAAGTTTCGAATGGTTCGGCCCTTCAAAGGAGTGATATCAACACACCAAAACATTCGCCAATTTAATCGCACCGAATACTCTGGGCATTAAAGGAAAAATTGAACATTGCTACCGAAAGTAGCAATGTTCTAGTTTTCATTTAACCTTCGAATTAAGCGGTGAGATTAACTTGGCGAATGTTTTGGTTTGTTGATATCACTCCCTTGAAGGGTCGAACCATTCGGAACTTGGCGGCCCCTTTTACCAGTTTTGGTTTTTGATATGTACTAGTTATTCCCCGGTCTAGCTGATTCCCGCTGATTCAACTCCGCTTTAATAGTCAGCATTATTGAAACAATAGTCTGTTTCTAATTGTTAGAGCGTATAACCGTTCTCATTGTCAGTTGCTCCCTCTTTTTCTTTGCTACCGTGGCAAGAATGAACCCGCTCGCCGTCTTGCTGACTGGCCCATTCCAGGGTAATAGCCAGCATTATAGAAGCTTCGTTTGTTTAATCATGACCCTTCATCATTAAGTTTGCACATTGAGCAGAATATATATATAGATACCAACAAAAACGTCAAGTGTGCCGTAAAAAAGCGGTTATATGATTGAATTTTCACTAGTTAAAATGTACACGGATACAAATTGATGAATTTTTAATTGAATTAATCAAATGTACAATTGAGAAAATTGCATCTGTTTAAGTGCTGTTGTGCTTTAAGTTTTAAATATGTGATTCGTAAAGCACTACAGCACTTAAACAGATGCAATTTTCTCAATTGTACATTTGATTAATTCAATTAAAAATCACCAATTTTTATCCGTGTACATTTTAACAAGTGAAAATTCAATCATATAACCGCTTTTTTACGGCACACTTGACGTTTTGTTAGTAATCCGTGTACCTTCTTTTACGGCTACGGCGTCGCGCTACAAAGGTTTATGCATACAGTCGATTGTTGCTGGGCACTTTTGAAACAATTCAAGTGAGCTCTGAAAGCCTGCATCTGAAATAAATACGAAATTCTATCGTTTTTTGCTGCCTCGAAATTAACAATGCAACTTAGTTTGGTTTAAAAATATATGCGTTTAGCTGAAACACGGATTCTTTCATTTTACCGTTCAACAATCAACTTTTTAGCAAAGACATAACACGTGCACGAAGAATGAATCTGGAGTTTGCCGAGTGGCATTGTTCCCTAAATACAATGGTTAAAACAATGTAAAACAATCAAAATGGTCGTTTAGGGTCCCGTAACTCCGGAATGGATCGACCAATCGAAAAAGTGGACCCTGTAAGGTTGAAACCAAGGAAAATTTCTGGCTCAGATCATGTTTCAGATTTTAGGTAGGGGCAGTAGTTTTTTCTGAAACCGTGTCAGCCAAGAAGAAAAAGAATAAGAACAACAAGTGAGTAGTTTTCAAATTTACGTGTGGCTCTCTACGTTTACTCTTGCACGGAATTGCATAAAAGTTCGTGTAAAGTTGGGAAAAGTTGCTATCTACTATCTGGCCAAGTTTGGTCGCAATATATTGAATAGAAACAGAAAATTAATAGTTTTAGTTTTGCTGGAGAGAGGACTTTAATCACATATATACACGGCGATATGTACTTAGATATAAGTTACATATGTTTACTAACGTTTCGATAATATTTTTTATGTGCATAGTCAACCTGGGTCACTGCAAGGCTTCAGCCCAGGTACATGGGAACATTTCTGGGTCAGTGCTTCAATCCCGGTAAATAGTTACTGGTCACGGAATTCAGTGAGTCACTGAACAATGGGTTACCGAAAAGTGACCCATTTCATATTTGACCCGTAATAATGTAATAAACTATCAGCAACAACGATAGAAATGGATGTACGGGAGAAGAACAGGATATAGCGACAATGCAGCATTATCATCATCCGTTACCTTAGGATTACTAACGCTCCAGCATTGTTTCATCCATTGGTTTGGACAACGGTCACTGAAGAAGCCTTCTACACAGACTGTTATATGTTAATATGGGCAACAATCGCCTAAAAGAAGAACTATGTACCATCCGTTAATGACAAATTCTTTAAGCAGAAACCCAAAATATACCGCAATTGCTACATCACGAGACATTTATAATCAACCAGATAAGCTACATTCTAAAATTCTTTCAGAAACGCATCCCTGGGAAGCTACATTCTAAAATTCTTTCAGAAACGCATCCCTGGACATTCTTCCCATGTCCTGAATTAAGTAATAAGCAACCGAAAAGACGAGACACTGTAATGTAACACTGTAACAAATGTAAGCAACAACGTTCTTCAAACAATAACCTAAAAATTCCACCCAAAACCTACTAGACCACTAACTTGTAGTTATTTCATAGTGTAACAATCATCTCAGAACACTTAAGCATCAGACCAACGAGACTTAATCTGACCCTGTTAATAACAGAATTAGACGTGTGGTGTCAAAGAGAAAATTTCTCATTTTTGCGCTTTTTTGGCTAAGTCCAACAGGCTCATTCTTTTTTTTTTTCCCTAAGTGCCCACTTACTGTATTCAGGGTCTTAACGTTCACTCGTACAGCAAAAGTTGTAGGGATCAAAATGAAAGGTTGTAAAATTTGCAGTTAAGATTGGTGTCCGTTTTTTAAACCGATGCTTTTTGACGCCAAAAAAATGGATTGTTTAAATTTTAAAACCACACACATTAATTTACTTTTCAAGCAAAACGACACATATCCATTCGTTTGCTTCAAAACACAAATGAAAACAATGATCACCAAAACAAACTATTATGAAACCAGTCAGAAGAAAAATAATTGTTGTGGGTAGCTAAGAAGTTATGGATGAGCTAAGAAATAGCATTGTTAGTTTCATTGTTGTGAGCTGCTATAATGCACAATAGGCTTTTGTTAAATATCTCAAAATGACGTATTATGGATTTGTGTGGTTTGTGTGGAATCAGTTTACCATACACGTTCAAAGCATCTTTTTACAGTGCAGCAATTTGCCCAACCTATTCCTAAAACAATACAGTATCATGTTCTCCAAGCTTATCAGTCTAAACTAGACAAAACTTACTTGACCATAAACTTATACATTGATGATTTTTCCCTTTCCCACTTCAGATTGAACTCCAATAATTCAACTCGCGAGCGCAGACGCTCAACCTCTTTGTTTCTGTAAAAAAAAGATACTGTCAATTTTACTCAATCGTTTCTACTCTGTGGTGACCATTCAAATATTAACATTAGTACCACAGCAGGAGCCAGGAACACACAAGTTTAATCTGGCACGTGATGACTAACACAAAATGGTGGGGAAAGCACAAAAATATGACGTTTTGGACCTCAATCGATCCCCGCAACACCATCAATTGGTACGCTTTTCAGACTGAATTTAGCTTAAGCGTAGACAGCTCAACAGTTTAAAGGCTGAAAAAGGAGGAAAAGTAAATTCCGAGATACGGAGAAAAGTATTGTGCATAAAAATGATAGAAAGAACTCATCCGGATTCATAAAGTTAGCGGATCAAGTCTGAGGAAAATGGGCGGTCGATGAGCAAAATGGGGGCCAATGTCACGAAAGAAGTGTTGGAAGAACGTAATGCCCACCATACCATCATATGCTAGCTGTCATAATAACGTTCTTAAGGGCGTTGCTAAGCAGTTTTTAGTTAATTATCGGCCGATAAGTACGTCCATTACTAATAACTGAGTGACTTTTTAGAATTTTTCGCTTTATTGGGATGCTCTGTGTGACGACAATGTTCACAACTTCTTATCTACTGTACTTTTATATAAATTACCCTTAGCGAGGTCTGTCATATTTCGTTGGTGGACTCATAAAAAAAACAGCCTCCTGTAGTCAGGGAGTCGATGCTTCACTGGTTACGTTAAACTGAGGGATCACAAAAGTGCATTTAGGAACTACTTTGGTGAGCTGTGGTGGCCCATGCTGAGCTTTACAAAATGCGTTTAGCCACAGTTGTTTATCAAAGTAGTGCACCCAGAATTTTTGTTTGGGAAGGACAAAACAAATGAAAATAGGTAGAGCATAAAAATGGAAATGGGAGGACAAAGACGTGAAAATGAGAGGTGCAAAAGATATGTAAGTGAAAGGATAAACAAAATGAAAATGAGAGAGGCAAAAGAAATGAAATGGGAGAGGCAAAAGAAATGAAAATATGAACGGCAATGAAATGGAAATGGAGGACAAAAAAATAGATAAATTGGAGGAGCAAAAGAAATGTAAATGGGAGGGACAAATGAAATGAAAATGGGAGGAGCAAAAGAAATGAAAATGTGAGGTACAAAACAAATTAAAAAGGGAAGGCTAAATGAAATGAAAATAGAGGGAAAAGAGATGAAAATGGGAGAGGCAAAAGAAACGAAAATGAGAGAGGCAAAAGAAATGAAAACTTTTCACTTTTTCACTTAAACCTGAGTTGGAATGGAACCCTCAACCTTTGGCGAGCAAAGGCCACAGCCCTACCACTAAGCCGTACGGACATGGCCTAAATACTGACACGTATTTATTGATCACTATTTGAGCAGATATGGCTTTCTGTCCTGCTTATTCCCTTGCGCTAACACGTTTTCAGGGATTTAGCGTTTCAGAGATGTCTACTAAGGCCTATTTGATCATAGTGTTGCTTGCTGTTAGAGACATAATTTAGGCTAATCATGCACATTGAGCTAAAAGCATGAAACTTGGCACCCAAGTAATTCTTAGCAATACAAATCGAAATAGCTATACAGACCCCTCCAGATATCCACATGGGACCCCAAGTGCATAGCTGTGGGCCCACACCACCCCTCTGTATCTCTGGTGATAAATTCTTGCTAATCGTGCATAAGGTTGACTTGTGTCACACAAGTGACTCTTAGCAGTACACATCGAACCAACGGTGGATCTACCACCAAATACCCCCAAGGCCTCGAAGTCCCTCCCGTGCCCCCACCGTGTGGATGGACCAACAATTTTTTGCAGATCGAGCTAAAAGCATGACATTTGATAATCAAGTGAATCTTAGCAGTATACATAGAACTAGCTATAGTAACCCTCCACATACCCACCCCCAGCATACCCCCTCAGTGTCCCCTCCGAGGCTTGACCAACAATTTGTGCAAATCAGCTAAAAGCATAAAAATTGGTACACAAGTTACTCTTAGCAGCACAAATCGAATTAGCTGTAGAGCCCTCTACGTTCTCCCCTCCCAAGGCCTCTCGGTGTTCTCCTGGGTCTTAACCAACAAATTCTCACGAATCTAGCTAAATTATAAAATTGGTACACAAGTCACTCTTAGTAGTATAAATCGAACTAGCTATAGAGCCTCCTCCAGATATTTGCTTCAAGGAACCTAGTTTCACCCACCCTGTACCCCCTCCCTCATGCTAGATCGAGCTATAAGCATGAAAGTTGGTACACGAGTTACTCTTAGCAGTACAAATTGAACTAGCTATATAGCCTCTTAAGTACCCTCTAAGGCACCCTAGCCCACCTCCTCAAGGCTCCCCTAAGGCTGGACTAACAAATTTTTGCTAATTGTGCTAACACATGAATTGTGTCAACAAATCATTTTAAACAGTACACATCGAACCTACCATGGAACCCTTCATGAAATACCCCAAGGGCCTCCTTGTCCCCCTGTGATCCCTCTCTGCAGAAATCATTAAATTTGTTGCATAAGTCACTGTTAGCAGTAAAAATCGAACTAGCTATACAGCCCCTCGAGATACCCCAAAGGCCCCCCAGCCTTCCCCTATTTCTGTGCCCCTTATGCCCCCTCTTTCAGGCTGCTGACTAACAACTTCTTGTAAAGGGTTCTAAAGTATGATTATGGTACACAAGTCATTAATAGCAATACAAATCGAAGCAGCCATGAAATCTCCACGAAATACTGCCAACGTCCCATTCCGTTTAACCCCTTCTCTCCAGAACACCTGTTAACAGTAAAAACTTACAACTGGTGCATTATCAAACAATTATTTGTCGTATAATCAAGTGACCTCTGCTGCAGGCCATCCTGAGCAGCACTAACTATTCCAATCCACCCCTCTAATCCTCCACCTTGGAAATGTCAACACAGAAGCAACAAGATAAACATAATTCTTATTTTAATTAAATCATTTCCTTGTAACTGGAACTATTGCTACTAGAAGAAGAACGCACGTAGGTGCAATGAAAGTGAGATCACAGGTCACTTGACCAAATAGAAGTAACATCACAACCCAAGATGGCAGTTTCCATAGCCCTAAAATGGTGTCGGTTTTGGTTTTGATCATGTCGTCTCAAAGCTACCATGCTACCACGGTACCACATTTTCGTTCATTTACACCCAAAACTCAGTTAATACAACATCTGTGACATGCCGCCAGTGCCTCCCTACCCTCTGCAGCAAGCAGTACGACTCGCCTACAGTCTCCAATTCATCGTATTCATGCCCCCTACCTGTCAATGAAGCCTGCATCACAGCAAATGCGTCCGGGCTATCCACGAACCATCTACAGACTAGTCTGGTGATTTGGATCCTCCTTCCTTACATCATACCCCTGACAGCTATGTAATAGCCCAACAGCATGTCAAAGGATGATCAAGACCTAAAATGACGTCAGTTTCGGTTTTGGACTAACCAAACACCATGTCTATTAATCTGTACACCCGTTCTGGGCATGCGACGACATACGAAGGACGATGGGGTCCGTTGAATGTACAGAAAATAGTTGAGGCAGGTTTCTTTAGATGTAAAGAAGCGGTGGATGAAATGGTGGAGGCCACCGATTCAGTAATGTGCTTATACTGCGAAACACATACATACAAATGGGAATCTGGATAAGACCCATGGGAAGAACATAAAAAGTAGTACAGATATTGTTCATTTATGAAACTGTTCATTGAAGACAAAGAAAAGGACTTAATTTATCGTCAACGACAAGATGAATGCAACTGGTTGTATGAATTTATGGAATTCACGCCCACTTAAATCATTTAAATCCGAGTCGTGTCAGCCTCGAGTATATAAACCTTATATGGAAGTACGGAGCATCACAATCCAGTGTATTGAATATAGATACGAGTACGACTAGAAAGTCCTATCTAGAAATTATAATGTTGTAATTGTAATGTTATAATTAATGTTGTGTGTACTACAAGCCGTCATCTACTCTGAATGCTGTGGAGTATTTTGCAACCTTCAGATATTACCTAGACCAATACTTACACAATTCAAGTTATTGTTCTGAAAATCTCCAACAGTTGGACATTTTTTATCATTTTCTGCTTGGTGATGTCGAAAATTGAGCATTGTGACATTCATTTGGAAAAATGCACTCCACTCGCTGGTGGCTGTGGAACCGTTTTATTGAACATATATTTAGAGGTCAAATATGCCGTGGTAACGTGAAGTACTTCAATAACTAGTGCTTCGTTTATTACATTTTGGCACGATTCTATTCATCTTCTAATAATACTAGCACAGTCGAACATTACACACGGCACCCTCAATTTAACGGGCATCTTTCCACACTTGTACACGAAATACACAGATTTGAAGCATAAAATAACGTAGCCATTTTTCTATACAAATATGAAGACCGAAATATGTTCCCCTCCATCTCAGTACACGAGTAAACTGTACTGAAGTGAAGCTATTCTTGCTATGGAGGCAACATTACTGCTATATTAAGAACTTTAATCGTTTGACTCTTACTAAAAATACAAGATACGTTTGTCCATCCTATCTTTCTCCATTTTGACACATTGACTCTTTCAATGAACACCTGCTTACTTGCAGTACTTACATGCCTCAACATACTGTTAGGCCAGAGAAAGAAAATACATTCATTCAATATACATGCTATGACAGACAATTATGTCATTCTTACGACATGTATGCGGCTTTTGACACCTGTTAACACTTGTCAACCAGACCCATACTGTTCGTTTAACCTTAACACGCAATTGCACGTACCTTGTGAGCTTGCATGCTATATGGTCATTGGTACTAGTGGCGAAGTTCGTTCAAAACGCGTATACAGAGGTGAGGATTGTGTAGACCAGCTTTTCAATGCTAATATGAAGTCATTCAGTATATTAAGACCGAAATTGCATTATTAGTACTCAGTGATGAGGATTGTGCTAATTTAACTGCGGCGACATTCATTGTCATATTTGTGATAAACCGTTTGTAAACAATACGTTTAGACATTAAGCTACATGACCATTGTCATCTTGCGGAATGCTATGCAGGCGTTGCGCACAATGGTTGCAATTTTAAAAATGAGTTTTCAATTGAACTGCATAATTTGAAATAAAAATATGACGCACATTTAGTGGCTTTAAGGTATTTAAATAATAAAAAAATTTCTGTCGTACCACAAAACACCAAACGCTTTGCGGCTATGAACTCTGGCCCCATTAATGTTATGTTAATGTTATCGTCTCGGGTAATTTGGTCGAGACTGTACAAGAGTTCCACATTTTAGAACACTTATTTCCCCCCACTCATCATTTATTGAAAGGAAAAGGTGCGTACATGTACAAGTACGTGACTGATTTTAGTAAGTTTGAGGAAACACAGCTTCCACCCAACGATGCATTTTTCTCGCGTTTAACCAACAGTCACATTATTGACGATCATTATTCGTACGCCCATACCATTTGGGATGCTACTAATTGTACTACACTAGGTTCCTATCATGACCAGTGTGTTTTAGTGGGTGTTGCTTTGTTAGCTGTGTCGAGCACTTAGGACCATTTGTTTGAAACCATAACCAATAGTCACATTATTGACGATAATTATTCGTACGCCCATACCATTTGGGAAGCTACTAATTGTACTACACTGTGTTCTATCATGACCTGTGTGTTTTAGTGGGTGTTGCTTTGTTAGCTGTGTCGAGCACTTTAGGACCATTTGTTTGAAACCATATTATTTGGATCCATGCCATTTTTACACCTCCTCAGGATTAAGTTTTGAGGCTGCTCTTCGTATAACTGAGGTTAAATGACAGCTGCTTATCAGTATTGGCATGTACAATTTATTTAGTTAAGGAATACAGAGTGGGTTTCCATCATGTCTAAATGATACGCGAAGGCGAATGATTTTCATTTTAAACCTATTAAACCAGTTACATTATTTACAATGATGCAACAAACCTGTGCAGCTTTTGTTTGAGTAGGCCGTTACTGCATTCAGACTTTAAACCGCCGACTGAAGAGGAGTTAGCGACCTTAGATGTACATAGTTTACCCAAAAATAACACAATTGGAGATATATTACAGGTGGACCTTCAGACACTGTACATGATGCTCACGCGGATTATCCCATAGCAGCTGAAAACAATAAAATAATGCCTGATGTGTTATCACCTTTTAATGCTAATGTAGCTCCACCTACCAACACCTCGGCTCGTGAACTTGTACCTCATTATGTTTGTTATCACAGGAACTGAGTTCATTACCTGAAGCATGGAATGGTTTTAACTCGAATAACCAAAGGGATCAAGTTTACGGAACGAGTATGGCTTAGGCCCTATATCGATTTCAACACAGAGACGAGGATGGCTGCTACGACAAAGTTTGAGAATAATATGTATAAACTGATGGTTCACTCGATTTATGGCAAGATAGTGGAAAATGTAAAGAAACGAATAAATATTAAACTAACTGTTGCCGAGGCTAAAGCCTTAAGGTTGATGAATTCACCATCCTTGGATTATTTCGACATACTGAGTACAGACTTGGTTTTGTTTAAGATGCAGAAACTTTCTGTAAATTTAGACCGAACCGTCAGGTTCAGTGTCATGGAACAACCCAAGCAGGTAATGCAAAATGTTCACCTGGATTTTATGAAGGAATGATACGGGGATAATTTACATCTTTTATTGACCGGTACAGATAGTCTAACATACAAGGTTTAAACACAAGACATTTAGGCAGACATGGAAATCTCGCCTTATCTATTTGACACCAGTAATTACCCTCGTCTCATCTATTTGACACCAGTAATTACCCTCGTCTCATCTATTTGCCACCAGTAATTACCCTAAGGATAATTTTTTATACAGTGAACTTGAAAAGAGAAAACTCGGTAATTTATGGATGAGATGGGTAAGAATTCTATTTCAGAAAAAAATAAAAAGGTCTGTAAAAAGGTCAGTACAGGCAAGTCAAAGAAATGTCTTGAAAGATGTTAAGACGTACGAAGGTTATTTTACTTAGTTACGTACACACGAAACGTTTTTGCACGACCAAACGTCCATTAGGAGTTTCAAGCAGAAACTTTTTACTGTTTTGACTAGTTACATCTTTTGACTCGAAACCCAATGTTTTAACTGATGGTGTTAGGACGTTACCATATTAACATTCTTCTCTTAGACGACTTTTTTTTCTGTATACACATTGAATGCTTTTGTAAATA
The DNA here is from genome assembly GCA_023313725.1 of Lithobius niger. Taxonomy (NCBI): domain Eukaryota; kingdom Metazoa; phylum Arthropoda; class Chilopoda; order Lithobiomorpha; family Lithobiidae; genus Lithobius; species Lithobius niger. Next base: position 18,042 of record JAHWFP010089351.1, read on the forward strand.
AATTTAGCTTACCATGAATGGTCCAAACGTAAATATGTTACCTCTTTAACTAATTCTGGAATGTCTGTATGCGTTGGCACTAGAATAAACATTGATAGGGATGTTTGTGGTTCGTCATGTTACAAATTACGCATGTATCCAAATTATTGGATACGTGGTTCCCATTAATGACTTATCATTCTCCCCAAGGCTGTAGGCACAGTCTTCAAGCTGCAATTACTCCATTATGCAGTCTGAAAAACGGAGGACGATTCTTTTTTTTTGCTGAGAATGCAAATAAACGGAGGAGGGAAAATGTATAATGTTTTGTGAGAAACAACGGGCTTATTTTTAGGCAAAAATGAACGAAAATATCAAAATACCAGGGTCACCTGGTTTATTTTTGTTTCTATTGCCTAGCCAAAACATTTATTACCTGCTTTTTATGCATATTCCTCTTTTGGAATGCTAAAACCCTGGCGAAACTTGTTGGCTTTCCTACAGGGCTCATAGATCTTGTGCACCTGCACGGGTGCAGGCTCCCTATAAAAACCTCCACTCTGGACCATGCATCATCTTTCTTTCTCCAAGTGGGGACCAAGGTAACTTTGAGGAGAGGCAGGGCTGTAAAGCTAACTATGTTTTCGTCTAGGCAATTGAAACGAAAATCAAAACAGGTGGCCCGTGTATTCTGATGTTTCTATATGCCAACGAAATATTCATTACCTACCTTTTATGCATTAAGACCTCATCACCTACGGCAGTAAGACCATGGTAACTCATGCCAGCGCTACGAGCTGGCTGCCCCAGAATCAACTGGCCCTGTGAATTGTAAGCCATCCATTAGCCTATCTGTTTGATGAGGCACTCCTGAAGATAATCTGGCCTAAGTCACGAGTGTTGTGGGCGCATGTGAGAGGACCGTGTGACCCATGCTGGCAGAGGTTGTTCAGATGCGCCTGGTTATCCAGGTAATGGGCATGGTTTAGGTGTTACTGATGATCCCTGATGGGGGTCGTTGGTCGCCTGTAAACTTAGCGGTGTGGTGTTGAGCCCCATGTCGTCAGCAGCCATCCGCCGTGCCCGAGATATAACGAACGAAGCATTCCTGCTCAGGTGCTTGAGGTAGGAGCTGAATGGTCCCAGGTGGTGGCCATTCTTTGGCAGACGTGCGTCGTTGGTGTCTTGCTGTTATCTTCATTTTTCGTTACATGTTGGAAACTAATGGATGCACTACGTGTTCTGGACGAAGATTAGTAAAGCTAAGGAATTGGATAGCTCACATTACCTGAACTGATGTAGGAATCACTGGTGATATCCATGATGTGACGTCTTCAAGGATCGTGGAAAGGGTGCATTGTTGAAGGCAGACTGTAAGTAGAAGGACAGCATTGGTGAGGTATGTCGTCCGTGCCAATATGTGCTCCAAGCCTAGTGTCCTACCGATCGCATCGGAGTCACAATCGCCGATAAACATTACATGGAAGATATCCAAATATAAACAAAGTTAAATTTTTGTAGAAAACGAGGAAAGCAATACTTAAACATATCGGTGACCAGATAGCAAGTCCTAAGGAGCCGAGACCACAGTGTCAGTTGGTCAAAGGTATTGATGCTGTAGCGTAGATAAGCACCGAGAATTCCAAAGTTGTTGGCAAAAGAAAATTTGAAGTTATGACTAGCACAGAATCACAGCCTATTGTACATTCAAAGTTGACTCCTGGTGACATTCAGAGTTGAAAGTGGAGATCTTTAGGAAACTAAGCAGCTAACAGCAATGTGGGACCGACTCCTCAACGCAAAGAAGGTTTGTATTTGAAACAGATGAATAAACCTGATTATGGAAGGACCTGCGGAATCCTTGGGCGACTGCTTTAGCCAATTGTAACATGCAGCCCAGGGTAATTGTATGGTCCCTGAAAAACCGAACAGAAATTGGACGCATATTCAAATTGTCATAGCCTGTATGCACTGAGGTCTTGAAAATGAGGTGAAGAGGATGCTGCTGACCAATCACTGATGATAGGATTGACATTCAGTTGAACAGGCTGTGCAATAGAGGTTGTTGAAGCCTGTTGTGTTGAAGGTGGTGGTAGAGGACTGCACAAGCTGATGCTTGGTGGTACAGGGGATTCCTGAGACTCAGACGCTTGAGACGACGAAGTGATGGCAGTTTGCGGCACCCTGGAGCCATTGATAACCGGGCGACTGGTCTGGGATGCTGATGAGCTTCGGCGATATGGGATCGACACGTTTTTGAACTGGCACAATGCTGTGTATGCCAAGGTGGTGTTGGCGGCAATAGTGAAAGCCAGCAAATCTTGTGCTTGACCAAGATAATGTCGGATTGCAAAGAAGTGACTCTTTGGCGCAGATGGTCTACCTCCGATGCCAGTTTCATATTTGAGCACGAAGGAAGTCCACCACAGATGGCAGTGCTGTATTTGCTACACGAAGGTTGTTGTGTTTGTTTGCAAATGAATGTTCCATTGCTAACAACGAAGCATTGTTCACAGCGAGGTGGGCCAGGTCATTGGAGAAAGTCCTCACAGAATAGAGGCTAGTAAAGTGTCGGAAGATGGGAACGGATCATCTGGCCTCCTAAGAGACATGCTGAAGAGGCAGTTACAGTGGGAGGAACTGTTGGCATTGTGTTAGTTGCACTGTCTTGAGTGTTTGTTGGCGGAACGACAGTAATGGGCACATCTTGTTGACTGCACGGAGACACGTGAGTGGGTTTACAAACTGGGCAACGGTTTTTGGCCGGTCGTAGATTTACGCTTTCATCGTGAAGTAGTTGGTGACGACTTATCAGGGACTACTGATAAGTCGTCACCAACTACTTCACGATGAAAACGTAAATCTACGACCGGCCAAAAACCGTCAGTTGTCAAGGTTGGCCCAATGGTGTCTTGCGATGTTGAGCCCAAATGGATCGAAGGAAACTTCGATGCAGGCTTCTTTAAAGGTGTGATGGTTCGAAGTACTGAGTACGGTACGTGTACTTGCTGCAGCTGCAGTTGTGGAACTTCGAAGGGCCCGTTTTGCAGCCATCTCCTGGGTCTTCGAGGCGGATCTGGCACGGGACCATTGCTGATGCTTCATATCGCCAACCATTTCTTCTCTAAAATTGTTTCACAAATAGAACACTTTCTAGCGTACCAGTCACATGAGCGATGGTAGTGGCAAACGAGATGCGAATCGGAGTGAGGTGGTGGCACCAAAAATCCTGGGCAGCAGCAATGTTCTGGGCTGACAGTACAGTGGTGTCCTGGTCTGTTGCGGCGACTGGATCATCTTGATTGTGTTCCTCTAAATTCTCTGAAGGTTCAGGAGATCCATCTGGATGCGGAGGATCCATGACTGGAATTTTATGAAAGTCTGATGAGAAAACGCATCCTAACGGCAAACACAACCACCGATGAACAACGGCGACTATTGATGCAGGAGGCCAATTTCGCGCCAATTTGTGACGTAAGGCGAATCCCGGTAAGTCGATAAGGCCATCTGTAGGCTAAAAAGGGGCAATCAGAGAGTGGAGGTGATCATTGGCCCCGAGGTGCAGTGGCTATAGAGGGTGTTGGTTATGCCTTTGTTCTTGCTTGAGTATTGGAGAGGGACACCTAAGCCTGTGTCATGGGCTTGTGTCAGGCTGGGGCCCCCGTTTTTTCAGATAGGCGACCGGTTGGACTTGGTGTAAAATGAGTGATAATACATGGATTGGATTACGGATGCAGAGCTTCTTGGAAGAAGAAATAGGCCCATTGGCCCTCTGATTGGCGTATTGTTTCATTGACCCACTGAATGTCCAATGTGTGCCAATTCGGGAATTAGTCCTCTTATGTGGCCCTGACAGGCCTGTCCTTGTTTGACATTCATTAGTGGTATCTTTATTATTCACTTTATGTATCCTCACGGAAAGCAAGAACAATAATTTTAACTAAAAACAATGTTATTGGAGTAAAATACAAAAACAGATGCAGCACCTGGAAAGATACGACGAGGTGGCCCAGGGGACAAGAAAGGTGGTGTCAATACGGTAGTGCATGAAACGATAGGTGGTCCTGTGGACATAGAGGCTCGTGGAGACAGCAATGGGCACCGGTCATCGTCTTGAGGTCTGATGGTCGTTTTTGCCGAAGATGGAAGTCTGGTGATTCTTGTGGTAGTGATAGAGTTCTTGCAGATCGTCGCTGTGGATCGTGAATGCAAGGTAAGAAAATCCTGGGACCCTGGAGAAGACTTGGGAGATATGGGGACGGCTCGGGAAGGTGGTCTTGGCCTAGGTGTTCCAAAGAGACCAAGACCAAGTTCTTGGCATAACAGGCATGGCGAAGGAGATACAGGAGAATGTGGGCAGTCGTCTTGGCCGAGTGGTTGGTCCACAGTAGTTGTATGTACTAGATTGGTGGGGAAACAACATCCGACGGGCACAGTCCGACGAGTCGCACTGAACTGTGACTGTTCTTGACATGGTCAACTCTGGGTCCCGAAACAATGGGAAGGAGATGGGCAATATTGTTTTAGCCTAATCTGGTAGTGGGCCCGCAGACAGAGATCATGGTGAGGGACGAGTATGGGCCATCGTCGGTTGGCCCAGGAGTGGTCAATGGAGACTGTCGGGTTGGCGCATAAAGAGTGAATGGATGTGGACGTCGTGATAAATGGACGAGCAACCCCAGATGATGCCAGTAGAGGCTACTGATGAGTGGGGCAGTTAATCCTGTAAAGGTAGACTAGGACCATCGACCTGCGACCGGGTTCATCGTGAATGGTTCCTGGGTCCCAAAGTCGTCATGGTCTCGAGATCTTGGTCCAGTGACGAGTCTGCAGCGGCAATTATAATCGATGAATCCATTCTGATTTTGAAGTGGCCGAAGGCCCAATGGTTCAAACATCAAGGTAGAATAGGTACTGCAGCGCCTGTACAAGTTCAAGTTTGTTGAAGTAGTCTTATGCAGGGTTAGCTGAACAAGCAACCACACACAGTGGTGCCCTAGAAAGAAAGATGAAGCATGGTCTGGAGTGCAGAGTTTTTTTCAGGGAGCCAGCACTCGTGCGTGCGCATTGTGCAGAAAATAGATCAATGAGCCTGGCAGGGAACAAGTTTCGCTAGAGTTTGAGCCTTCCAAAGGAGGAATATGCATGAAAGGCAGGTAATGTTAATGTTCGTCAGCATATAGAAATTATTATGTTTCTATGGGTAATATGGCTTAATTAGTCGAACTGACACCTTTACGAGAGACTCACACATCATTGACAGATGGACTTTTGACCTTGTGTTTTAACATATCTAGACATGTTTCGTGTTGTAGGGTCAATTTGAACCAAAACCAATACCCTTTTAGGGCTCGACCATTCTTTGACACGCTGTTGGGCTATTCCATTAACTGTCGGGGTAGAATAGAAGGAAGGAAATAGATCCAAATCATCGGATCAGTCTGTGGACGGTTGGCATATGGCCATTGACAGGTAGGATGCGTGTTTGTGAATAAGATGCATTGAGGACTGTAGGCGAGTTGTACCGCTGACTGCGGTGGCAATGGATAGCCTGTCACAGAAATGTATTAGCTTAATTTTGGGTGTAAATGAACGAAATTGTGTTTTTAATGCTAGTAGGGGAATTTTAGCTGAACCGATACCTTTATACCAATCTCAGCTACTTTGCCAGGTATTTGGCCATTGATGCAGTGTCTTTGTGGCTGTAAATAAATATGGATGACAATATGGCTGAGCAGTAGGATTCCGGCCTTTGGCTTCAAAGGTTGTGGGTTCGATTCCCCACTCAGGTAGCCCGGCATTTAAGTCCAAAAGGCAACGTAAATAGGTTTGCATCCGTATTTATTTACCACTTTTCGAGCTCAATTGGCTTTGTCTCGTTTGCGGTTGTAGACATGATCGAAACTGAAACTGGTGCCATTTTGGGGCTGTGGGTGCTGCCATCTTTGGTTATGACGTCACTTCCAATTAATGACGTGACCTATGACATCACTTCCTTGGAACCCATGTACGTTCTTGTACTACTGTCGCTGTTACATGAACATCGACACATTATGGTGCATTTTCTCATTACTGACGATTTTCTGCAGCTGCATACTTTCAGCACGATCTGCATGGATTTGTCGGTCATCTGCCTCATAAAGGGGCACAGGGGGAAAGAGCTGTGAGGCTTTGGCGGTATTTCATGGGGGTTCTTAGGTTTTGATTTATACTACTAAGAATGAATTGTAAACTAAATTTAATGCTTCTTATTTGTTCTACAAAAAATTGTTGGTCAATCTTGGGGGAGGGGGGGATTCTGAAGAGGGGGCTTGATGCCTCGTGGGGGTATCTGGAGAGGGCTATATAGCTAGTTTGATCTGTACTGCTAAGAGTGACTTGTGAACAAGTTTTCATGGTTTTAGTTCAATCTGAAAAAAGTTGGTGGTCAAGCCTAAGGTGAGATACTTAGGGGGCTAGGGGCCTTGGGGATATCTGGAGTGGTGCTATAGCTAGTTCTATTTATATTGCTAAGAGTGACGTGACATGTGTACAAGAGTTCATGTCTTTAGCTCGAACTGCAAGAATTTATTGGTCTATCTTCAGGGAGGGGTGACAGGGGAATCCTTTGAGGTACTGCTAAGAGTGACTTGTGTGAGACAATTCAAGCTTTTAGCACGATTACCAAACATTTGTTGGTCACGGATTGAGTACATGGGACCACAGGGGATCGAGCTCTGGGGGCCCCGGGGATATCTGGAGGGGTCCTACAGCTAATTCTATTTGTACTGCTGAAAATGGCCCGTGTACCGAATTTCATGCTTTTAGCTCAATTTGCATGATTTTATTGCGTAAAAGAAGCTCCAGCTTGTTTTTTGGGTCGCTGGAGATTCTGTTACACGTATTAGTGCGACGCTGATGGCTTACATGTCTTTTTCTAATATCTGTTCCTTTAGGGCTTTAAGTTTATTAAGGCTTACATCCGTATTTTATACGCTTAAGCGTTTTTTAATACTAATTTAGTAAGCTACTCACATATTTAGCTTAAGCTTTTTTAATACTGCGCTAATTTCTTCCAATGCTTCTTCCGACTCTTGGGTTTTCTCAATAAGACGTAGATTTTGTTCTTCTAGCTCCACAAAAATGGCCGGCAACTGCATTGGATCTGTAAAATACAGATCAATCTAAAAAAAAAAAAAGAATGGCATTAAAACGACGTAATACAAAGTGTGCACTGCCAACAACAAAAGAATACTCTAAAAGCTTCAAACAGGGACGATTTTATAAGGGTGAAAGGCGGTAGTGGCAAGGGAGTACGTGCACCACATCAGCAAATATGGCAGACGTCCGGCTCCAGTCAAATGACGATTTCTGCCCCAAAATAACGTCAATTTCCAGTCTGGAAGTGCCGTAATTAGGCACGTAACTATATCATTTCCTGTTGGCCAGGTCACATGAAATACCATTTTCAATTTCGATCCAAATGGCCTTGTTCCGTAGGGAGCTACCAGCTATATACACTGGGCTTTTTCCCGATATTACATAATGGGTTCCAGGCACACAACATCAGATGGCCTTGCGCTCCCATAGGGAGCTTTGAACCACTGAAGTGGCCCTTGTCATGGCGTTTTAGGCACACGAACCACCTGACCTTGCTTCGTAAGGAGCCATGAGCTATGACCAGTGGGCCTTGATTTTGAAAAAAATGTTAAATAAAAAAAAAAAATAAGTTTTTGGTTTGAATGCCAGAAGTAGGGCACCTCCTCAGTGCCTGTAATGAACTCCACACTAATTAGAATTTAATTAGAATCATAAGAATATTAATTATGTTCCATTTTCGGAAAAATAAAAAGAATGTCAAAAGTTAGTTTCAGTTTCGAGTATCGGCAGTAGGACACCCTCCTATGTGTGCAGTCATGTATACAAGTCTGCCATTTAAAAATGTTAAAGACTTCCTATCTAGACACACGCTAGTGTGTCGCGCCAAGTTAGGCAACAAACATCACATCAATTGTCGAGGTTGTAAACCATTGTAGCACGACGCCATTGCATCAGTGTCATATCTTGAAGCATAGTTGGGCACATTTCAGGTACTTGGGGAAAAATAATAATGCGGTACAAAAGCTTAAATTGTGTTGAAATCGAAAGCAATGACCCACCTGACAAAAATTAAGTCGTGTTTGAATGCCAGCTATGCTACTTTCATTGCAAAATATGCCCCTCAATAACGTTGAAAATGTGTTACTACCTAGCTAGCTGGTCCGCTCATCCCCATGTTAAATCCCATAGGGTAATTATTCATCGATTCCGAGATAACGGGAAGGCTTCCAGCTAAGAAATTGGACGAATGGGTGCACTACAATACGAACTGCGTACCTTTTATGGTTTGAAGCCTGGGTGCGTAACAGGGATGGCGTGGGAGGGCGCGTAAGTACGAAAATATTGTTATAACCATTGTTACTATTGTCGGCATCGTCTCTCATTGGACGGCCAAAGTTCCGACAATGGGAACGTGTTTACTGACGTACGTGCCACACCAGTGTATCACAATAAATCTAAACAACGTTGTAAAGAAATTGTATTCACGTCCAATTCACGAAAAATAAACCAAGTGTAAAAACAAAGCAAAATAAACAAAGCCAAAATCTGGTAAGGAGGCCACCAAGTTGAGAGTGGTCCGGCCCTTTAAGGGAGTGATATCAACACACCAAGACTAACTAAATACAACAAATTACAACAAAATTAAAACCAAACCAAAAGCCAATAAAGAGGTGAATTAAGTTGAGAATGGTTCGGCCTATAGGCAAAAGGTAGTAGCAAATTGTTGAAAACCAATTTCTTGTTGACGTGGCACTTTATTACACATCTGCACGGTAGTGGAGTTGAGTCAATCTACAATTAAAAAAAAGGAGTGATATCACATCAAAAACCAAAACTGGTAACCGCCAAGTTCCGCTGGGGGCCGCTAAGTTCCGAATGGTTCGGCCCTTGAAAGGAGTGATATCAACACACCAAAACATTCGCCAACTTATTCGCACTGAATAATACTTTGGACCTTAAATGAAAACCGAAAGTAGCAATTTACTAGTTTTCATTTAACCTTCGAATTATTAAGCGGTGCGATTAACTTGGCGAATGTTTTGGTGTCTTGATATCACTCCTTTCAAGGGCCGAACCATTCGGAACTTGGCGGCCCCTTTTACCAGTTTTGGTTTTTGATATGTTATACATAACACCAGAAGCCCAAAAACAAATCCTTCCATTTTTCCCTGAATGTTATTGAATCTGCATGCTAACATTTTGTTGTGTAGCTAAACGTATTTTTTTCCAGTCTGCCGTCTAATCTAAGCGTATCCATGCGGACATTTGGACTAACAGGATCTGGGCTTGGAATTAGCCCAAATACCGATGCTATGCATGCATTACACCGTAAACGTGTGATTTCGTTTTTTTCCTTTCATTGGGGAGGGGGGGAACAGACTCTTTTCTCCCTTTGTCCATTATCAGTGTAGGTTCGGCTTACTGTAAACATACAAGAAAATGAGTTACTGCACAACAAACATGGCAGCAAACAGACCGCAAAATATCGTGAACAAGAAAATGTTTAAGGCAACAAGCATCATTGTGAATGATTTCGAATAGTAAGAGCCGATTGAACAAAGACTACGTTTCAAATAAGAACATTCCAATCAGAATTCTCGATAATTACAAGAGTTAAACTTGCCCGTAATAATGACGAATCACATCAGGACTTTTGGAACTAGATGGAAAACGAAACGGCAGCAAATTTAAGGAAGAAGCCAATGAAAGCCTGAATTACACAACCATAATTAGCTTCAATCTGGGCAAGCATTCGTTCTCACATTGTTTTCGCTGCTGCATTTGAACACTACACTAAACAGTGTTTGATTACACTAAAACAAATTTTTTAAATCGAATAAAGGCAAATAAATAAACAATAATACATAAAATAATAATAAATAATAACAAATATTACAAATAAATAAATATCACCCCATATCATGACGCGTGTTTGCAGGTAGCGTCCTAATGAACTTAGTAAAATTAAAACTGCTTTTCTGAAAACAACCACGTGCACCCTTTAAGTGGTTGAGCAAGACCTGTGGTGAGGGACAGTGCCATGAATAAACGATTTTAAGCTGCAATTAAAATAATAAATTAACTAAACCAGCTGCATCCGAGGGAACATGTCAAGGACTTGGTAATTTTTTAATTCCATATTTGGTCACCCAAGAGCCCATCTCAAGGAATCGGGGATCGTGTAATCAAGCTGCTGCAATGACTACCTAGTCACAATCAGTCTTCTGCAATTCCGCCCCTTTCGGCCTACTTCCCGCTTTATGCTTTCGTTTTTTTTCTTCATTTTAACTAAATTTTGGACGCTGAATCTAATGACGAAAATCGTTTGTCTCTATCTGGTACCATTTCATAGATGATGGGCTCACTGGTGGGCCACTTCTGGTGACTGGTGGGCCGCTCCCGCTTCACGCTTCCGGTTTCTTGTATTCATTGTAATTAATTTTTGTACGATGAATCTAAATGTAAAACCATTTGTCTCTATCTGGTAACATACCAGAGTTGAAGAAGTGACAATCAGAAGGATGAGATGGACAGATGGAATGTTGTTGCTGTAATTGCTAACATTGGGAGCCAAGCACAAAATCTAACTGAAACGGCCTCAACAGCCTCACTCAATAAGTATTAATATTTCCTTTATTATTGAAAAACTGTAGTCCAGTTTGCGCATATTTATTGTATTTTATTTTTTTCAGCCTCTTTTGTAGTTGTATTAACATCTTGTTATCGCACGAAAATGGTTTTCACATTCTATGGTCTAGATCTTGGAGGTTATACGTCTTTAAAAGTTTCAGCTATTCATTTTTTCGTGAAAATTGCAAAAAAAGGGTTAGCGAGTTTTCCAGATCATATAATTGAGAGCTCATTAAATATTTCACATTTTGTATCACATCATAATTATAACGTTTGATCTTACACAGTGGTCTAGAATGATCGTTACTCCCCAAACCTATTGCACCATGAGGGAAGGTACTATAAAAGTAATGCCTAATCGTTAAATTGTTTTCTGAACAACAAACGGGAGGGTTAGTTTATACGATTCTTAGTTCGCGATATTAGCTACAACAGCTATAGAAATAAATACAGAGTTGGTGGGTTTGACTAAAAGGGGAGAAGGGGAAAGACGTAGATGCCAAATCAAGTTTATTTATATCAAAAAAAAATTTGTGTATTTCCTGCCACATTTCCACTACAGGTTTCTCAGTAACCTGGAGAACCTGAAAAACCTAAAAAACGCAGAGAATAAAAAAATGTTATGTTGGATGTTGACACCTAGAAGCACGTTACATATGGCCATACTCTTTCCACTGTGTAAGCTCAATAAACAAGTAAAACTAGTTAAAAATAATTCCTTTCTGAAATTACGATAGACAGCATGGAATATAACTTCACCTACTCTGGAAAACTCAAGAGAAATATATTTCAGTATTTTGGCGGGAACCCTGCACTACTTTTATCACTACACAAAATGAGAATAGCATTCCTTTCATGTTAAGTGGCATTCCTTTCATGTTAAGTGGCATCCCTTTCAGCTGTCTAAGTGCCACACAACACAAAAACAATTGAACATAAAAATAATATAAAGTTAACCAATCCAGCTAGCGATGGCCAATGTTAGGTGAAAGCGTATCCATAACACCAGATGATTGGACAAAAAAAATGGTCGAGCTTGAAGAGTGGGTGAATTACTAAACACGCCCCAAATTCTATACGCATCCAGTAACGTTGAGGGTAGGGAAAGGAATCTTAAAACATTAAAAGAAATCCTCGTATTATCAAAAGAATAATTCGCAATTTTAGCGGACAATGGTTAACCATCAAGAGCCGCTTGTTGGATGTGGATACAAGCGTCTGATGAGATGCCCATTCGAGAATTAGGAGGAATGTCCCTTTAATAGCATAATTCCCTTAGCTCGTCAAATCCCGTTTCAAATCCGTCATTGTAGTAAGCATATATATCTCAAATTATGCAGATTTGCTTTATTACCCAGGAACGTGCAGAGTGGAGGCAGAGTGGAGCTCTTGAGTCTCGCATTGGAGGCTACAACTACAAACGCCTACAATTTTCTTTCAGAAGGATAATTTGTCTGCAGCAATCGAGCAAACATACTTTCAAGATGATGTGTTTGGTTATGCCAGCAGTACTGTGCTGATGCCGTTTTTTTTTATATTTTCTGTTTTTATCTTGTAACTGGCTTTTATTGACCAGCAATATATTGGTTAAAAATTAAATATTCAAATTTAAATATAGTTTTTCTCACTTTAGTCCAACAGCTCAAACCAAAACATTGCCTTTTCTATGTTTCCCATGCCTCACAAAAAGCTATAAAATCTTGGAAAGAACATTTTCGTACAAATTAGCGAATTCCAATGTGTTATTCACATCCACATATGGTGTTACGTGCCTAATGCTGTCACCTACATAATAGAAAGTGTTAGTTGCGTCACGGATGAGTGGAACGTCATACCCATTCAGTTCAACGAATGGTGACTAGACAATGATTCTATGGCACCATACAGTATGCTGTTTTCCTAACAGAGAATGGCTTTAATGTATGAAACCTCACCCCTTACTGAAAAGGTGATATATTTCACTTTGTGGAACAATAAAACTATTGTGTTATTAGGGGCACATTTCCTAAAGCTAAGTTCAGGCTGCAGACACTGTCAACGATTGGTACAGTCAAGTGACGTGTAGCCAACGCTTGCAACAATATAAAAAAATAGCATCATCTAGCACCCCAGCAGTACATAAATCTCTGGTTGAGCTCCTATAGGCTCAATCATGTTTAATCCAGCCACAAATTTTGTAATGAGCGTTAGTGCCTCTACCGTGCATTGCAAATACATTTTAAAGGAATTTGCAATTATTAGGCACATATTATCTCACCTTTTAGTACCAAAATTCTTAAACCTATATTGAACCGGACATTACCTCTTAAAGACAGGTGATTTGGACCTGCAAACATGTACTGCATAATGACATACCGTAAATCCTCTATTTGTCGCTGGATCCTCAACAGTAACCAGCCTCTAATAGTAGCGGGTTGTAATGTCAATCACGAATTCTTAGTAGACGCTCTCTAGTTGTAGCCGGATTAAAATGGCTAGATTTTGATAAATTTCTGTAAAAGAGCATGTCAGTCACATGTCAGACACGTTCTGCATGTAATGAAACGGGGTGTAATGTACTAAATTTTGTAGTAGCCAATCTCTAATTGCAGCTGGGTGAAAAGGGATTGATTTTCAACCAGTGGCCCGGGCTACAAATAGAAGATTTGTGGTATTTGTGTACGAGGGTTTTGACTGCAACATGGCAGTTATCAACAATGAGATTCGTAGAATGCAATTCGTCAACCCCCATTGCCAATTTTATGCAAAGGGCAATAAAAACGTATTTAGCAAGAAAATGCGTCCAAATTGAGGATTTAAACCAGTATTCCTGCATGAAAGTAATAGAATATTAGATAAAGGCTATTTCAAGCAATGATGCTTTTAACATCGATCCATTCAACCTTTACACCAAGGTCATGGATGGAGAGACGGTAAACAGGAAACCACAAACTTGTGATATTAGCAATGTTACGAACACTAGCGCTTGTATGGCATTTTTTAGCGGGTTGGGCATTTAACAACCCTGGAAATCACATTTCGTACTTGGAGTTTTGCATGGGCAGTAGGTAACTTTTTTTTTCGATTTGACGTCGGATCACTGCGCCGAGGACGATTCCTACGTGCCATTTGTTATAAAATGGCACATTAAGATGATTTAAATTTTGCTTTAGGGTTCGGTCATAACGTCAAGGTTCTCGTACTCAGGGAGGAAGTGTTGTAGACGATAGACGAACATACAGTCTACAGAATGAACACTGCCAAAATTAACAATATTTTAAAGGGGAGGTGCGACTCATTTTTAGGTGTCTTCCCCTCCAATCATCTGTCCTTCGGCATGGGTGGAGTAATTAATTTGGAAAGCTATGAAAAATCAGGCTGCCATTGGTGAATTGTAGGTCCTTGGTAATATTTCTTTATGGATTGCTTGTCTTTACCAAATTCTATCCTACAATATTTGAAGAAACGCTGTTCAAAGAACTAGTGCTAGAATAAAGTGCCTTTTTGTGACTCAACAGTTCCGTTTTTGGACACTATAGCTCATATAATAGATATTGATGTGTTACCATAGACAACCAGTCTATGCTATTATTAAAAAGCTGGCCTCTGTGCAATACCCACATAGCTTTGTTGTTTGAGGTAGCTCTGCTATGATCACACTATAATGTAATCTTAGACCGTGCATCACACAAAAACCAAACTTTTCATGCAGTAACACGGGAGTCTGGACAAGGGTTATCAAAAAAATCCAGAATTGGATGTAGGGTTGAGGAAGTGACAAATGGGCCGAGAGCCAAACAGCAAAGAAAGTGGAGCCTGCTCCATTATGTCGACAGTTGAAGTGACGATGGGCCTAGCAATTTTTTCTTTGAATGTAAAACTGTAACATTGTTTTTATATTTTTGTATTTTTTTGCTTTACGTCCTGTAAATAAATTATTGTTGATTATGGTGTCACGCTCGTGTGTCCTCTTTCTTATTAGCTTAAAAGAGTGGTGCATAAAAAACAAAAGTGGCGGCATTCGAATGCGGTCAGTGAGGCCGTGTTTACATGTTGTAGTTTTAACAGGAACGCGAGAACCGCTCACAGACAAAATAATATGTGTCCTTAAGTGTGGTATACGCTTCACAACTGGTATGACATTACAGGACATCAAAGACCTGGTAAGGTGCCTAGTGTCTTTAACAACAATGGTGACATGCACAGACACAGCATTGACAACATAGCCAAATTCCCACTTCGTAACAGTTTCATTTAGAACTGATCACCTATAACCAACTTTGCAACAAGTATGTCTAGAATGAGCCTATACAAACCACGGATGTTCAACAATACCAGTAACCTCAGAGGACAGCTGAAAACTTTGCTGACATCGGTTTTGAATAGTTTGTGCCAGGTGAAATTTAGTTCTGCTACATTACAGAAGCTGCAGGCAGATGGAGATAAAGTGTAAATGTCCATTTATTTGTGCAATTTGACAGTTTCACCACTCGACAGTGGCGGTGAAATTACAGCCACTGAAAAAGTTTTACATCAGTTTGATGAATTCCAGAAAAGTGGGTAGGGCTGGTTAGTCAGACATTGAATAACTTGATATACATGTTGGTCGATACATTCTCTCGTATGGCGGGTGGGGTTTTATTGAACTCGACTAACTATTTAACAGGTAAAGATGCTTTAGTAAATATCAGGCCCAGAGACCATAAATGTTTGTTACATTCTACGTTAGCGAGTTTGCAACGTGTCTAGCATCAAAATCATCCAATAGTGTGAGCAATAGTGCGACCCTACCTAGTCGATTTGGACTTAATGGCAATTTCTTACCCGACTCAGATTAGCAAAATTGGTAGATTCGAAAGCCAAAACAAATTGTCAATTTTTGTTTATGGGTACGATCATAAACACGTATTTCCATTACAAGTGAGCAAGTGCTTTGGTTGCCCCGAAGTGAAATTGCTCCCTCATAAATAAGTCGAGTCGAGTCAAGCAGAGTTGCTCCATGGTGTTTAATCCAAGATTTTAATAAGCTGGCATGTTCTAGCTAAAACAGAACAGTTTTCCTGTATGTTTAGCTTTAGGTTCAAGCATGAGTCCATGAAAAGTTCCGGAGGAACGATAAGTAACAGACAGGACATTTGACCGAGGACAGAGACTCGCCTCGACCACCCTTGGAACTAAACAACGAAAACTTTCAATTTCAAAAACTAGATGGCGCCAGTAATATGTGCTTTTTAAAACTTCAGTATCATTTACAGCTTGTTTATGGGCTCTCAATGTTATTCATAAATTCTTATTTAAAGTATTCTTTAGAATTCTCAGACGAATAAAATTTATTAAGCTATATTCTAAACTATTTTCGATATTATTTTTAACCAATCGCGAAGCAGTTTGGTTACAAAGAATGCCATGACATGTGTTATGTAATGTGCCACTCGTGCTTCAACTAAAAAAGTGAAATCTTCCAAGTCAACTGCCAGAAAGGGACAGATGAGGAAATTCAACTTTATAAACAACAAGAAAATAGTTTGATAATATGGCAAAAAATGTTTGCTCACTTAGTGCAATTATTTTGTTGGTGGTCCGTGTTCATACTGGAGATAAGCCCAAAACAGTAAAATTTGTGGCAAGGCATATCTACGATTATCTGTTGAACATTTTAAGTCGAAAGACAGGAAGCTGATTATATCTAAAGTGTGACACGTCGTATTATGATTTGTGAGATTTTCTGCTGCATTTTCTACATTCTACGACAAAACAGTGAGAAACTGTTTAAATTAGTAAAGCCTTTTAACTGAAGCTCATGTTTAGTTGCGTTTGGGGGCGAGAAGTGTCTTATTAATGTTTTTGTGACGAGAAGCCTATTAAAAACATAGTATGGGGTACTGCAATTTCTGATGAATGAGGCTTGTTGAAATGTAAATGAATTTTTTCTACCGGTCGTTCCTTAAATCAAGTTTGTAGTACACAATTATCTTACTTAACGTGAATATCAGACGATGTATACTCGTATACAAAACGGTGTGAAAACTTGGAAATGCAACCGTAGTGGTGCCACTTTTCATACATAATTAAAAGAAATTGACAACTTTTAAATCCTGATATTTTTATTAGTATCCGTTTTCGAAGTAAGAAATATTACAATGCATAGTCAACGTTTTCTTAATGAGACACTTAAGTGAAAATTAAAAAAAGCTACAATTTCGTTGTAAATGTGTGTAGCAATGTAGTCGAATGGATACTGGTGTAAAACCCTTGAAGTGTGAATTGTATGCTGGAACTTTTTATTGAGAAGCCGTTTATTATCTACGGTCGAATTCTACTCTAGCTGATTTGGTAAGGTGTGTGCTACTTCAAATACTAAGCTTCAGCAGGTCACCTTTTCGGCAAAACAATGAATGACATTCAAAAAAATTCGTATGTTTTATAAAAAAAAATCCTGTAACTTTTCGTATTTTTTTTCCTTCTATTTATGCTATAGGTTAATTGCTAGAAAATTCTTATTCATCGCTTATACATGACACAGTACAAGAGTGCATTTTTTGGGTACTTCTACTCCGAAGCTGGGGAGGGGGGGGGGAAGGAAGGCTCCCGCTTCAAAATTCTTTACACATTCACATATCTTTCAAATTTGGCGTCACTGGTTATTAGTGCAAAAAATTGTTTAAAATATGAGTAATAGAAACCGTGCCAGTCTAAAAAGTGTTTGCTACTGAGAAAGCGCCTCCGTTACTCTGTCCAGTAGCAAAGACAAGAAAAATTGTGGAGGGGACGAATAAATCCACCTCGGGGTCTGGGAAAGAGCTTCCGTAGAGCATTCCGAGGAACTGAAGCATTTTATGGTACATCACTACCGAAACCGGCTTCTTTAGAGTACTTATTCATTTTACATATTCTGGCAGAATTTCTGTAGCATTATGACACAATGACGGATGAAGTATCGTTATGTCTTTGTTACACGAATCCTATAAAATATTTAGTGTGCAACACTGCACCTTCTTATAAATGAAGCTTGTTACAGTGTAAGATAGATTCATTCTGACAATCAATTCTTAGAATTAAAATTGTAGTACAAATTTCGTGTTTAACGAATGTGAGACAATACATAATTCAGTACACAATTGTGGGAAAAAATGCATATTTTATGATGCTGCATTCTAACCTATTTAAAAGAAGTCTATTTTAAACGTTTTTTTTTTTTATAAACCACCAGTTGTGAAGCACATAATAATTATACAGTATGCCGAAAATAGTCATTCAATAAAAATAAAGCGGTTGTGCGGTTTCTAGTTTTCCTCATGACGGCTTACGTGCACGGTGTGGGAAATTGTCCGGTGCAGGTGCAATCACCAAAGGATCTACAGCACTGAGATTACACAGGACGAATGTTTGTCCCTAAGATCGGGGGATGGGGGAGGAAATGCATGACTTTACATAGGGGCACCCTGCCCCCCTCAACCCCCTAGTTACCAAATTTATTTCTGTTCCCAACAATAAACATGACTAATACCCCTTGGTTGGTAGTTGATTCCTGACACCGCCCGTAAATTAAAGAGAGCAGAGACTAGCACCTATACCTGTTCGTCAATTGATCACGATTGATGACGAGGGGGGGGGGGGTAATTAAAACAGCTTATTTCTAAAGACGTATTACTTACTTGAGACGTATTGCTTGAACGTTCCCAACCCAGGGGTGTTTTTTTTTGTTTAGCTTAAGGAACTTTGTATGGGAGAGGGGGCTGATGCCCTAATGTAAGCTCATGCAGTGGCCTCCATCTTAAGAGACAAACCTTGGTTCTATTTGTCAGGTATGTATTCTCAGTGCTGTAGGACCTTTGATAAGTGCACCAAACAATTTCCTGCACCGTGCAGGAAAGACTCATGTGGGCGTGGGGGCTACATTGAAGTTGTAATAACACGCATCCCGTTTATCCAATTAGCATGCCATTTTCGGCTACCATGTTGTCTGTGCCATGTGTATATTTCCCCAATTGGAACCAAACGACTAGTTCTCACCGGAAAAAAAGTTAATTTTTTATATCTGGGGGTTGAGGGGGACTGGGCCCCCAACGCAAGCTCAGTGGGTGG
The DNA here is from genome assembly GCA_023313725.1 of Lithobius niger. Taxonomy (NCBI): domain Eukaryota; kingdom Metazoa; phylum Arthropoda; class Chilopoda; order Lithobiomorpha; family Lithobiidae; genus Lithobius; species Lithobius niger. The sequence continues at coordinate 36,795 of JAHWFP010089351.1, forward strand.
CCCCCATCTTAGGGACAAATCAAAGTCCTATGATTCAGGTGCCTAGTTCCAATATTGTGTAGGGCATTTGGAGGGGTGCAACGGACTTTTGGACCACCCTGTACATCCCAAACCCGACTAGGTTCACTTTTCTGCAAAACAACTACCTGAAGATAAAAAAAAAATTAGTTTAACTTTGTTTTTATTTGCTATAGGTTATCTCATGACGGAAAGTAACAACTGCTAGAACATTTTTAGGATTGGTAGTTGGTACCTGCCGACAGTGAACATGAGCGCGAATGGTTTTCAGGGCACTTTTTTCTCCGAATGCAGACGGGTGGGCAATTAAAAAAAAGTGGATCGATGGCACGATAACAAACCAAGCAATTATGAAAACTGAGCTGAAATTTTTTTCATTTTTTTTTTATTAACTGTTAATCCTTTACAATAATAATACAGCCAGGGGCATAACAGGCACGTTGTTCCGGCTAAGAGTGAAGAGTTGGAGGAGGAGGGGAGAAGGTTCTATTCTAAACTACGTAATATCCAAAATCGCGACCATAAAATTAAAAGAAAAAATTGTTTTGTGTCTTCAGTTTGTGACCAGAGATATTTTCCGACCCGTGACCCACTTGACCCACTCGAGCCCTGACCCAAGACCCACTTGACCCACCCACTAAAGAACCGAAATGTGGCCCATCGTGACCCATCCCTCGCCATGAAAAAAAAATAATGCATTTCAAATAGTCAAATTAAAGCATTTACTACGGGTTTTTAGCATTCTGGGGAAAACTATTTTTGAAACAGTAAGAAAAATGTTTTAAGAGTACTAGTAATACTACGGAAGTGTCAAATAACGTACTTAACAAATTACCGTGGGGTCGGTGGGTGAACGGTCTTGACCCATGACCCATTTGACCCACGATAAAAATAACCCATTTGACCCATGGGCCAGTTCCATCTCTGTTTGGGACGCTCGACCACTTCTACTTTTCCTCCCCTTCGGCCCCCCCCCTTCCCTACAAGAAATCACCTTTTTGCAACCCCTTAATTGGAAAGGACAACCCCCGGATAATAAATCTGCACCGTACATCTTTGAAATAATCTTCTAGTAAGTAACCCTACCAACCACAGGATCATTTTAAATAGCTCACTTTACTCGTTCAATCCACACACCTCCGTGCTTCATAAACACAAACGTTTGACACCGTTTTAAAAACAAATCTATTGTTTTGATTTTTCATGCATCAAGTCAGTTAATACAACACAAATTTTAAGATCTGTATGTGGTGTGTTGCAAAATACGTCGTCCTTTTAGGATATTTTTCAGTGCATCCTTTTCCAGATCATCTCTCTTCGCTCGAGGTGGTTTTCATGAACAAACTATGACGTCATGAACAAACATAATGAGGGTTAAAAACAAAACTTTGACGTTATTTTTACAGGGTTTTACGAGTTTTTGAGGGTCATAATATCAAGTTACAGCGATAGAAATAGGACTATACTGTGCGCAATTTAATTATCTTTCGTTTGGTCCTACTCCCATGTGGTGCTTTGGTTCCAGAGGAGTAGACGTACTACCACACACGCACATCGTACGTCCTTAATGATGTAGATAAGAGTGAACTGAATCTGCGTTTGAAATATTCAGCACCGTTTGGCAGTTTTCTGGCAGGCCAAGTGTCCTGTTGTCCTCCAAATCGTTTGGTTCTCGCGGTTTGAAAATTTCATTTATCGATGGCGACGTTGCCACACGGCCCGACTAATATGGAGGAAATAACTATAGATAACAAAGTTATTGGCTAACAGTAATTTTAAGAAATCGCTCCCCCACTCCCTCCCCTGACAAAAAAATGTCATACAGCAGTTGTCTTCAATATTTCTCCCCCCCCCTGCCCCCCCCCCCCACAAAAAAATGTACTAAGCACTAAAGTTATGAACGATTGTCCAAACAAGTAGGCCAAATCTAAGTTAATTTCGCATGCCGGCATTCGACTGTACCAAGAACTATACTTTGTTGTCCTGTCTTTCGTGCATATCAGTGGGGCCACGTGTCAACGTCAAGGACCTAGAATAATTTAAGCGAACACCAGTCATTGGTCGGTTGGTGTTGATGTCAGCCTCTGACGAAGCTACATAATTCCCAGTCATTTATGGGTGGATGGATGACGTTAGTCGGCTGAAGAAAAAATAACGAACTCCGTACGTTTGCTGTGAACAAGATTCTTTGATTATTTCTAGTGGTGGATTTCCCCGACGTATTCGACCCATTTACGAACCGAGATCTAGAAATGTGCCAAGAATCTGTGTGCAAAATTTGACAGAAATCCGATAACGCGTTTAAACCCTATAGTGCGAACACAGACAAACCGCTCGGATAAAGTCTAAATCGACTGTAATAAAATAACTTCGCATAATAAATATTGTATTAACAGGAGTTTTGCTTGAACCGTGTTTACCAAATCACTTCTGGTTTTCATTTCATTTTCAAGTAACAGAAATAAAATTACTGAAGAATCGCACGGAAATGTATGTTGCAATAACACATTTTTTCCTTGAAGCATTTTGCATAGCAGGAGTATGGCTACAAAAACGGGATTGACATAATGTACAATGCGTAGTTACGTGACGTTAGGGACCGGTCATTGTTTATGAACC